>JAOUQU010264096.1:0-23920 GCA_028566735.1 Ammoglanis amapaensis
ATATATATATATATGGTGTTGTTGCCCCCTACTGTTTAAGGTGAATATGAATTTAAACGAATCATTAATCGTGAATCGATTTGTATCAATTCTTTGCTGAATCATTTAATCACCCATTAAAAAAAATCACCCTCCTGAAAATGAGAAGCTAGTCCATCTGAATGGTGTAGTCCATTTTGAACCAAATACAAATACACAACTCTATGAACACACTGCATTAACACTATAAGTGCCTAAATCACGAGGAGAGGACAGTCTTCACACCGATTCACATCAATCAAAGTGAAAAATAGCACAAGATGCCCCGATGCTTTTAAATAATGCTTTTGTGTTCTTTGTTCTTTCGATCAGCCGTCCACCAAAAAAGAACTTCGTGGAGGTGACCGAGCTGACGGACATCACCTACACCAGTAATTTGGTGAAGCTGAGACCAGGACATATAAATGTTGTGCTGGTGCTTACGGATGCCACTAAAAACATTCTGCTCAGCAAGTTTGCCAAAGAGGTTTACTCATTCACTGGGTCAGTTTCTCTCCATAATATATTCAATTTGGGGTAGTTTTGAGGAGCCTGTGTGTGTGTGTGTGTGTGTGTGTGTGTGTGATATCTATTGTGTATCTAGTTTATATGTTGGTTTAAGATTAGGCTACAGCAATCATAGAGGAAGACTTTGTCTAACCCCTCTCATAACTAATTGTGTCTGTCTGGATCTCTGGTCAAACTGGATTCCTGTTTAGGTTTGAACTGGCGGGTTTGAATGCTGCAGTTATTGTACCAGAATGCTGTAACAATCTAGAGCACCCTTAATTATAATAAGTTACAAAGTTATAGTATACAAAATACAAAAAGAGAGCCATTGCACTTGAAATGCGACGAGTTTAGAATTCAGTTAATAAAGTAGATGAGTGAAGAGAGAAAGGAAGCACGTTCTAGAGCAATGAAACTAAAGGAATGACCACTCACAGTGCTCAGCCTGAACCTGGGAACCACCAGGATACTTAAACTAGGCATCAGATAACTTTAGATACTGAGTAGGACTGTAGGGTTCTCCATAATCATTGCGCTTTATCTTCTCAGATCACTAAAACCTGTGGGTGTTTTAAGATTTAAATAAATGATAAAATACTAAATTAACTCGGTCATGAGACACCGCAATGCATACATGTATGTTATGTAAAGGCTGGTTTATACAATGTTGTCCTTTTTTTGTAGTTCTAGGCGATGCAATTCACTGCCACAGCCCTAGAGGGCGGTACATTTCTCAGGGTTCTTGTTTGTGTTTACCATCTGATTTTAGCGGCGTGTGAGAGGTCGTCCTAGATTTAAAACGTCGGATCAGGATCGAAACATCATAAACGTCAAAGCACCATCATATGCAGAGAGCGGCTATTTTAACGACAAGCACATACACTCCCTGTCTTGATGACTATAGTGCTCCCCCTTGTGGTCTGCATTGCTACTTTTTGTCTAGTCACATAGTTAGATAATGATGGAGGTGCACGTCGGGTAATCCAGAAGCTTCACGGAAGGGGGTTCGCGGTGTCGCACACGCTCGCCATCGCGATGAAGTCAATCCCAAGTCGCTTTGAATAAAGACGTCTGCTGAATATATAAATGTTTTTCCTTCGTGATTCCAGGAGCCAGACGCTGCACTTCTCTTTCCTGAACGTAGACAAGCACAACGAGTGGATGGCCACCCTGTTGGACTACGCCCAGGATGCCATGCAGTTAGAGGCGGACGAGGAAGAAGAAGGCGGAAACCACAAAACAGACTACACAGGCTACGTGCTAGCTTTAAACGGTCACAAGAAGTACTTGTGTCTGTTTAAACCGGTCTATACCGGCGAGGTCGCCTACGGCAAGACCGAGGACGAGCCGGAACGCTCCAGGTCCAGATCGAGCTCCAGAGAAGATCACCAGCACAGGAAAGGAGGGGCACGTTCACGCTCCACCACACTCCACATCCATCACAAACTGGACCGTCTCGGCCTGTGGATGGAGCGCCTGATGGAGGGCACCTTGCCTCGCTGCTACATCCCGGCCTGGCCCGGCCTAGACAAGATCACCGTCGGTAAGTAACACCACGAAGCTCGCTGGGTGAGAGGAACTGACTGGATGGATCTGGGAACTGCTGAATTCTTGGCACGCCGGACTCGGACTGGCACCGCCGGCCGATTCCGCGAACTTATCAACAACTAATGCTGTAAACGACTCGAGCATACTGTAGCGCCATCCAGCCGCCATGCTGCACTATAATTGTTTAACGCTTCTGCAGATAAACTCCAGACTTTAGGTCTTATAGAAGGGACAAGAAGTATGACGGAGCATTTAAAACCCCATCGGCAGTAAGACGCGACGGGGACAATATACAACTCTGGAATTAAATAGAGACCAGAGCACATTTAGTTTGGCTTTTACAGTTTATGGGTTTGTGTTTGATCAAAATACTGTACATAAACTAGAATAAGGATTTAAATAAATCAGCACTGCTCCTTTTGGTCAAACACAATCTTAAAACGGATCCTTTTCTCTAATGTTCTTTTGTCATCTTCACTAGTAATGGAAATCTTTTGTTACTTCTTTATTCATACACACACAGATGAACCAATGCGTTACCCCCAACACACATCTAAAATAGAAAAAAAAAGCATGACAATATATTATAGTTATTTTGCATGCCTGATTCGGTGAGGTCACAGAAACAAAACAACAAAAAACAGTTAAGAGGCCGAGACATATTATTTATGGCACATATATTGTCCATTTACAAAATGGGATTTGCCCATACCTGTACCTTACGTCCCCTAATTAATAGAGACCCAGCCAGAAAGCAGAACGCCATAGTTGTTTGTGCCAAGCGTACATGTACACAGAACAAAATGTATAGCATTGTGAATTTAAGTAGTTAAAACAAAACATGATCGAAAACATAACGTTCTTTTCCTCCCATTGAAAAATTTCGTTTGATCCGGAACACCAAACCTGCCATCGAATATAAAACTACGACACAACTGCTGTCAGTCCACGCACAAGCCAAGGTTACTCTTACACCTCACCCTAAAGAATAAAACTTGCTGTAAGGTGTAACCAGGTTTGGTATTTTACCCCATAAGTATCATGGTGTCATGATCGTATCGTCGTGATCCTTGTACCCCCGGTTCACATGAATATACATTTGACTTTTCATATCGTTCCATTGAGGTCACATTATGAGCTCTGAACCCTCACCGTCAGTGAGCGTGGTTTACATCGACCTCACACACACACGAACAACACAACAAACCTGGAAATGTAGCATGAACTAAAACACTGTACAGCTGGAGGCTCTCCTACAACTTCAGCTCGATCACTAATGTTTAGAACATTGTTACACTTTTCATATTAATAAGCGAGACGCGTGTAAATATAAATCCAGAGTCAGCAGACGAGCGTCTTGCCTGTGCAATAATGCTGCCTTGTTTCGAGTTTTTCTTTTTAAACACTCACTAAACATTTCAATTGCCGTACGGTTACATATAATACAATCGAATCGGATGTTTTTGCACGTTTTTAGAACCGTACTAATTCTAGCGTCACTGGATTGCAAAACAATCTATTTGCGTTTACTAGACTACTTGAATAATTTAATAAGTAACTTTGTTTTCAGGCAGTTTGGATGGTATGTAAAGTGCTAATAAAGTAGTACAGTGTGTACATTTTTTATACGTGTATTATACAGATTATATGATGCTTTACTTTATAAACTGTAGTGATTTTTGTTTTGGTGGAAGTCGTTGTATAGAGACGTTCAGACCGACCAGGCACCTGCACACATGATGTCTGGGGGTCAGGGGTACGGTCCTGCTGTTTCCTGCTGCTGCAATTTTTATACTGGACTGATACATATTTAATGGTACTAAGGTCAAGGTCAGATACAGAACTATTGTATTGTACAGGACGGCAGTCCTGGTACAAACATCTGTCAAAAAGACATAACAATGTTTTTAATTAAATTTACTAATAACTAGTTTAAACTCATGTTCAGATATTTATATGTAGCCTGTTTGATTTTGTGCATTGTTCAAAGCAAGATTTTGAAATGAATTTGGTAAATGCTTATTTACATAAGTGCCACATATTTGAATTTCCTTATTCCCTGTCATTTTAGTCATTATTTACCACCTATTACTCAAGTTCTCCAAACATATAAATGCTACCATGCATAATGTCCTGGATGGCAGTGTGTGTACTGGGTTCATTGCGGTTAAACGATGGTTTTAATAAGAAAGAAAAAATAAACACATTGATCAAATGAGACCACATGTCCTGGATTTCTTTACCCAAACGAATCACTACATATTGAAAATCATTAAACGTTTTAAATGCTGCCATCCATATTTTATATGGCTGTTGTGTGTGGACATAAGGTTGTTTTAGTGCATCCGAAACTGTGGGCAGTACACACACTCAACCGATGCAATTTTGCCTACGATATGGAAAAAGGTTTGACTTTTGTTCGGTTAACCGTGGCCATTCTGAATCAGAGACTGAGGCAACTGCTTTGTATAAATGCAAGTAGCGTTAAGTTAATAATTTGTGAGTATGGGGTAAATAAAAGCTAACAGATATTTTGGCGGGCTAGAGAGCTGAGATCGAACGTTCCTCTGTCACTTCCCTGAAGTGTAGAGTTACACATAGAAGTGTACACTACACACTCCATTACTGTGCACTTACGTTTATGTTTGTGCGCGGTTTGAGACGCACCTAAAGTATATGTCCGATATTATAAAAGATCACGTTAAATAAATTAAGTTCATTCTCACAACACAAGGTCAATATTACATGAGGCCACCGTTTCTTTTATTTGCACTTCGTTTTCTTCTGTGAAATGTCATTTAATACATGTGAGAAGGAACCGATGAAGGTTCACGGCCTGTCCAGGCTGAACATTTCAGATCTGAGTGTGTAGATTGTGACGACCTGTCGGTGACCTAAAAATAGATCTCGAGCCACCAAGGCTTTGAAATAAGTAGTGCAGATATTTTTACGACTTTATTTCAATCAGGGATATTTGATCTTTGGAAGGACGCACAGCATTTCAAACAGCAGGTTAGCTGCAGTCAGTGCGGTGTTTCCTGTAAATAAAAAGAAAAACGTTATATATATATATGAGCATTTTATTTTGGATCAATTCATCGTTCAATTCTATTCTTAAATCCTATCTTTTATTGATGGATTCTACGATTTATTGGTGTCTCATGCATAACCCTAGTGCCTGAATATAAGTTTTTAAATGATTTTTGACAAGATTTCACCTGTAGTGTCGTATGGTGGTGCCACTTCTACCAGGTCACAGCCGATAATGTTTAGACCTCGGCAGCCACGGATGATCTCCAACCCCTTAATGTACACACACACTTTACAACTAAAAGTATGATGTTCTAGAGCACGGATTTCATTATAGTTGCTGGTTTTTGTTCCAACCAATCCAGGAGGTCACTTGATAAGCAGTTTATTATAAACTAGTTTTAGACTAGCTAATTAAACTAGTGACATCGAGCGTGTTCTGATCTGGTTGGAATAAAATCCAGCAGGCACACCGGCCTTTCTTGGATGAGCTTAAGACCCCTGGTTTGACCGAAACCCCTCGTGCATGGGTTGTTATTACCTGAATAGGTGTGAGTCCTGCGATCTCAGGTGTCCCGGTACCAGGGGCATACGCAGGATCCAACGCATCAATATCAAAGCTGATGTAGACCGGTCCTGTGCCCATTTGTCCCCTGACTTCAGCCATGAGCGGCACTAATGATTTGTGCCAACACTCCTCAACCCGGACAACCCGGAAGCCCTGCGGACAAGGTACAGAAGCTGTAAGTATTTTAATCAGTTGGATGCTGCTGCTGAAGTGTGTGTGAGTGATTTTACGATGATCATTGCAGGGTCAGACCTGCTCTCGACTCCACGTGTAGCCGTCGGGCGAGTAGCCGGTTCCTCTGAGGCCGATCTGTACCACACGCTTACAGTCCAGCAATCCCTCCTCTACACATCGCCTGAATGGAGTACCGTGTCCAATCTTCTCCCCGAGAAGGACATCGCCTGTGTCGGCGTGAGCGTCCACGTGCACCAAACCCACCGGCCCGTGTCTGTTCACCGGACACACCACGATCATCGTTAGAGCCTACAGATCATTATTCAATCTGATGCTGTTCACGTAAAATCAAAAGATGCGACAGTTGTGTTTATAATTTCCAGAATAGAAAAGAACGAGTATGTAATTAGTTATTACTTCAAGTAGCTACATTTTTGTGGCGCACCCGTGGCCTGGTGGTTGTCATCTGAAAGTTGCCGGTTCAATTCCGAGAGTCAACGGGTCACAACTTAAGTGCTCTTGAGCAAGGCACGAAAACCTTGACTGCTCTGGTTAGGGCAACACTGGCAACATTGCCGGACACGTGTGATCACTGTCGCCCTCTAGTGTGTGCAAATGATTGTTTTACTGTACAGATTTTGAGTTAAATGCGGAGGATTATTTATTATATGTGTTAAAAAAAAGTATAGTGGTGAAAAACGTATTCCGAATTCTAAACGATTGGTTCATGCCCCCAGTGGACATGTTTTGTAACTGTTTACCTTTCTGCTACAGCTTGTAGAATCGGGTACGCTATCGTATGATCGCCCCCTATTAAATTAAACACACACAGTCACATCCTACAAACACGGTAAATAACAAAATGATCGATTGACCTGTCTCATCTGCGCCTAAAATACAGCAACAGTTAATCATTACAGGAGAGAAAAACATTTCAGGGCTAAAGAACAAAAGATGAAAGTTCAATCTGACTGTAACTTACAGACAAAAATAAATGAATTAAAAATGACCCAAACAAACTGATTTATCAGTAAGTTATACCACAACATAATCAGCACTTTGTTTAGTGAACCAACCTGACATTAAAGGTCATGTACGAACACATTAAGTAAATCCTGTGTATATCGGGAGGTTGCTGGTTCGATTTCCAGAACCGACTGCTCACGACTGAGGTGCCATTGAGCACGGCACTGAATCCTAAACTGATCCCTGGGCACCGTAGCTAGGGCACATGTGTGATCACTGCTGCCCCCTAGTGTGTTTATATATTATAGTGTGTTTCACTGCACAGATTGGGTTAAATGCGGAGGTTGAAAAAGTATTGTAAATACTAGAAAGTTAAAACTATATTATATTTACTTGAATAAGATCAGTTATCATGATTTACACATTTGTTTATTAGTACATACGAGTATAAAATGTAAGCGAGAGTTTTACATTTCTTTTTGTTTATGCATATACAGTTACTTGTGTCTTTTGCTATCTCTATGCTGTTACAATAACTCAACTTAAGCTCCCCACTGTGAGACTAATAAAAGATTTTCTTATTCATCTTAGAACACAAAGATTCATTGAAGAATCGGATAAAAATAAAATAAAAAATGACATTCTTTAAAATTTAAAGTGACAGATTTTTCCAGAACTAATCGTTGTGAGAACTCACTCACCCAGTGTGAGAGGTATACAGCCGGTAGTGACCACTTTGCGATACGCCTCCCGGATCCGTTTGCAGGTGTCTTTGAGATCATACAAGTTGACGTTCACATCACCGATGTCTGCAACCATCAGGGACTCATAGGGTGCGGCACCGGTGCCACTGAAAAGCCTCAACATTGCAGATTCGGCCCTGATCTGACGGGGGCCAAACCTTCAAAAAAGCAGAGCTTTTACTATTTTATTCATCGTACTGGACGTGAGCATAAGCAATTATTTATAAATAGTTTGGTATTATTATCATCATCAATGTGGTATAGTTTTGTTTTTGTTTTTTAACTCAGGATGCCCTTCCTTACTAACCCCCTTCCTATTTATCCGGGCTTGGGACAGACACTAGAATGCACTGGCTTTAAATTATGCATCCTAGTGTCAGTGTCTTCATTTAAACTGCACTGTAGAAGGCAACCGGAGCTCCCGAGGGAAACAAACAAACACACACACACACACACACACCTGGGACTCGAACCCAGCATCTTATTGCTATCAATACTGTAAGATAATCGATCAAACCTTGCACCGGGTCGGTTAGAGGTACCAGTATCGATTGGTACCCCGATGAATGCAGCGTCCAGACCCTCTGCTGTGGGCTGGAAGGGCAACTTCGCCATGGTGGCGATTCCCGACACCCGAGCTACATGTTCCGCACTCGGAGGGACATTGTACCGGTTACTGGACATCCATCTCCTCAATTCCGGTCCTGCAGAACCGCACCGGAACCCAACAAAGCGCAATTTTACTAACTTTAACATGTTCTCGGTCTAAAACACACACGCGCGTGAACTGTATCTACTCTTTATCTCCGGGACTGAACTTTTACACTCTGGTGGCGAGACAGCTGAGCACGTGACCGCACCTGCTCCCTAAGCACTATGGGAAATGTAGTTCCTAGCTCTACATTAGCGCGATTCTAAACCTGTCAGTTAAAAGAAGAGTAAAACGTAACTTTTCTTTCAACCTAACTTCTTTATCTCTCAGTGTTAAACTATTAAATGTCACTATTTGTATGTTAGTTTATTTTACTAATTCATCTTATTTTATTTATCGAATTAGACAAAAAGTTAGCATCCATGGTGGTCTGTGTCATTTCTGTTGCCACAGTACAACCACAATGCAAAATCACACAAACAAGAAATATAAACTTGCCCAGGATTGTGTACGACATAGTCCATGTTATAATGAAACTTGTGTGAGTAACTGTTTCATCATGAATGTAAAAAAACCTGTAAAACTATATTTAATAATTCATCATAATCCCCCGCCCCAAAAAAATAAAAACTTACAAACAAAAACCCAGTCACGGTTTACAAAACTGGATTAAATTCACAGATGACAAGACAAAAAAATGGTCAGGTTTTCTTTATTTGGTAATTGAACTGCCACGTCGTCACCGAAGTGTTTTACATCATTTTTAGTTACATATGTTTAATGAATTGTAGATACACACACAACCGGGAACAATTCAGCTATTCGAACAATGTTTACCAGTGTTTAATATCCAATATATATAATTGAAGAAAGTGCATCAAGTACATAAAGTGCATGCCTTTTAAAACTATCAGAAAAATAAATATCATTAAAAATCGCAGTGAGTCTAGAGAAACAAGTATACACTGAGACATCTATCACTTCTGAGGCTCCAACCCAAATCTTAGTGGTAGTGGGTAAAACTGGTGCAGGACCTGAGCGTCATAGTTTAGGGATGTGCTTGAACCAGCTAGTAAACCCACATATAAACATCATCGTCATTGAGAGGGAGCTATCTCACCAGTGTTGGGGGAAAATAATTATTGTTCTATTTATGCAATTGCATTTTCCCCAAATCTCGTCATATCCCATTCCCCTGTTTTATCTACTCTACTGCTACTGCAAACTCCTATCATCGGGGGGGAGGGGATCAAAAATATTATATGAAATCCCAGCTCTACAAAGCCACTGTTGAGTTCTCGAGTGAGACCCTGAACTCGGTCGGCACCAGGACTGCTTAACGATGGCTAACCACCTTGCGACCTACAAGTAGGGCTATGTGAAGAGTGATTGTGATATATGGGACATCTGTAAATGTGTCATGACTAAATTAAGGTGTTCGATTGAAATCTATTACGCCGTTACCACTTGTTTGACCTGCAGCATACATTTAAGCAAACTTGAAATGTATAGATTTAGCATGTCTGTTTTACAAGAAATATAATTTTAAACTTTATCATGTCAGACACAACAAGCTTCATTTCTATTTCTAGAAAAAACACTGTGATCAATTTGTCAGTAGCTTAACAGGATGAAGTGCTTGTGCAGACATTTATGCTTCTCTAAAGCCGCCAATACAAAAAATAACCCGCAGCCATTCTGAGCTCCTCCAGGTCCAAGTTGGCGAGGAATCCTCGCTGAAGCTCTGTTTCCACTGAGCTGACAGCACGGCCACAGTCCCCGAGAAGTACAGCAGCTGACTGGCACAGAAGCCACTCGGCAATCTTTGTCATGCTAGACAGATTTACAGTGGTCATCACTTGTGAGCCCCACAAGCTGAGGTGCAGGATGTTGGCAGCAACACGAGCACTAGGACGCTACGGAAAAACAAAAAATGACTTGGTGCTGACTCTTGAATACAGTGAAACTTACATGAACAGATAACTGATAGAAAAGAAATGGAGGAAGAGTTCCAACCTTATTGGGTTTCCGGCGCAGAAGCAGTTTCACCACCAGCTGCACATGTGCTGGAACATCAGCATGCATAGGGGGAAGCTGCTTCTCCTGGTAACTGTAACTCTCCAGATTTGTTGGGCTGTAGAATGGGTTGGATTGTCCAAAGATCTCATAAGCTATGGCCCCGACTGCCCAAGCGTCCGCTTTACTGTAGTCAATCTCTATACCCGGACCGGGATTAACAATGGCTATGGCAATCTATGGAAAATTATATTTTGTTCAAAAACATTAAGCATTTAAAGATGTCTAAATTGTCCACATCAAAAAATAACAAACTATAGTATATAGCAGAAAAAATAAGTTCTAAATTAAATTATAAATGTAATTATTGCTTGAGGGGTTCGAACATATCCTATTCTTTTAACAAGAAAAGCATGACGATGACATAATACCTCAGGTGCCATGAGGCTTAAGTTGCCTCCAATGTTCAGAGATTGGCTGTCATAGGTCAATTTCAGGCCCAAACCTTCCTCTGCCAGGCAACAACCAAAGTCAGAGATAACTAGCCTCGGGCAGCCAGCTTAACAGAACAAAAAACAAACAAACATTAGTCTAAAGTGTCATTTAGCAGGAGAGAACGATTAAGTTTAAGATTAGCAAGACAAACACTGACTAAAGTCAAATTCCAGGAGGATGTTGTCAGATTTGAGGTCTCTGTGGGCAATGCCCTGTCTGCACAGGTGATCCACACCTTCCAGCAGCTGCAGCAACATCATCACGGCATGTCTGTCACCTGGTACACAACATCCCAGGTACTGTCGCAGGGTACATGGGTAACTACAGCACAATATAAATCACAGCAAAGCATTAGAAATATTACACGGTGTACTTTATTATTTGCACAGATACACACAACTGGTACACTACTTCGTTCAAACTATACAAACCATATTGTGGTGTACCAAGCTACAAACTAAGTTCTAAGACTACATATAAAAGAATAAAGAAGTAAATACCAGAAAAGTGTACTTTTGTATGAACAGTTTTTTTTATTACAAAAAAAACATCAATCGATCATTTTGTTGCCTTACTGCTTCATGACGAGAAATAATGTTCGGTTGTATCCCAAGCCGTTGGGATAAAGCCTGGCTGGCAGTGCGGCAGGGTACTCCTCTACAGCGCCAGGCAGCAATGGCACATCATCAGTGAAGGCTCTGTACACTGTAATGATGTTCGGGTGAGGCGTCACCCTCTTGGGTGTAATCCCGAAATGTCTGTAAACAGATTAGCAATCAAAACCAACCCCGACCACTGAAGACTATTATATAACCCAAGATTTAAGATACCCCATCAGACATACCCGCTCATAAGTAGTTGACTTTGTTTCTTGATCAAAGCTTGAGGGATTGCAGGAACCAGCTCTTGAGACATGTGCCCAAGTATCGCATCACTATTAGAACCCGCCTGCAATGAAACATGTTAAGAAACAGGCTAATACAGAATAAATACTGGATCTACTGCAGTGCCGGTGCATGTGCCCAACCGTACCACAAGATTCCACATCAATTTCACAGCCAACGGATATCTGCTTGTGCTGGAGTATTTAATGGGTACTGTAATGTTACTTTCTTCTCCATCTTTCTCCAGCTCCACCAGGGAAATCTTGCTGCCCTCTGCGTGGGGTGCAAATGGTGCTGCAGCCTCGTACACGGCAGCATTGCAGCCTTTTCCTATCTGCGTCCCTATTTTATAATCATCTAGTTTATATCCAGATGTGAATGCTTTTAAAGGTGTCTGGTGCTTCTTCTTTCTGAACACTGCCTACAAGTATCAAAAAACAAAAGATAAACATGCTTACAAACTATTCCCCAATTTATCAATCAAACTCATTAAAAACATTTAATTTTTTGTTTCGCTACAGACGCCCGACCTGAATTTCCTGACATGTCGTTGCGCTTCTCCGGTCGTCCTCCAGCTGCTGATCGATCAAACCCAACCCGACTCCGAAAGCCAGAAACACGGCTCTGGTTCTAGGAGCGCCGCCACCGAAAAGTCGTCTTATGCCGACTGACTGGAGCTGAGCGGCGATGCCGCTGAGGGAGGTGCGGTAATAGCGGTAACGAGCGGGTAGGAAAGTCCGAGGCTGTGCGGTGCGGCCTGGATGAGGGACGCGAAGTCGCTCACCGCGGATCTTTACCGCAACACGGGCGGCAGGTTTTAAGATTCCCAAATGGAGAAGCGACCTGCCCAGTTCCAACCCGCGACCGAGCGCGTGTTTAACCGACATTATTCAGGAAACAATTTTAATTCTAATATATATTAATTACAACGACACGCAACACGTTCAACTCTCGGGACACGTCAAGGGCAATGTTTACTTCGTTTTTATTGGATGAAACCAGTCACGTGATGACTTGTCGGTTAAAGTCAAAACAAGAGCTTTACCCTAAAAGTTTTCTTTATAATTATTATTTAACTTAATACATTATTCACCACACAAGTTCGAATAAACCCACAAAGACACAAAGAGAACATGCAAACTTTACATGTGTTACTGAAATGGCCCAGTCTTCGATCCCTGCCTCACCTGGAGATCGAACCTTCATGCTGTGATGTTCTACCCACTTAATCACCATGTTTCCCATCTAATCTATTGTGGATACTGAATATCTGGATTTACAACTTATTTTTGGTTTCCAAGGGGTTTGGTAGTTTTGTACCTTAGTTTACCACATAGACCTACATATCTGTCTGTCACCTTCTCCGGCCCCAAATTCTTCTTCACAAAATGACCAGTCGGAAAGAGAAAACAACTAGATAATTGTTGGCAGATATGATCCCCTGTGCACCCATCAATCAATGGAGCTCGGTTCCATGAACGTATGCACCAAGTAAATCAGCTTTTTTTTGTTGGAGGCTTTCTCAGCATCCCCCAGGTTCCCCCGTAACTCTAAGTTTACAAAAAGCAAACACCTTTTGTAATTATTAAGGTAATTGTGTGGCATGCAGGTAGCCTCAGTAGGTCTTCTTAGCCAGTGGAAGGAAAAATATATTCTACTTGCAAACTTAAAATGATCTGCCATGGCGTAGATGTTGCCAGATATCCACTGCCAGACAAGCCTTACAAAGCTGGTTATATACAGTATTTTGCAGCTACTGCATTTGTTGTTCCTTTATGTTCTCAAGGCAGATGTTATAAACTACGGGATGTGTATAGAACATGTGTGGAATTGTGGTCACTTGATAATTTGAAAAGAAAACTAAAGAAGTGTCATTTATTACTGAGAACATTTTCATCCTGCATTTGATTCAGAAGCCCCATAAATCAAAAGCACCCAACAAATGTAGTTCAGTGTCCATCTGGTTTTTATGGGTCAGTGATTTTGCTTGTGCTGGCTTAATGTAAATTTATTGGGTATTACAATAAAAAAATCTGCAGCACATCATCCATTTAAATATAATTTTAATCGCCAAGGCCAGTGATGATCAGAGATGAAATTTGTATATGGAAACTATTAATTTGTTGCTTTTTAACTGTATCTTTTCATCTTTAAATCATCAGGCCCAAATGAGACTGGAATGAGCTCCTCTACAGTCATCTTCTTAAAAGAGCCGTCTGGTTTTGTCAAATAGACGTCCCACTGCAGACCAAACTGCAACACAAGAAAATCTTGTAAGTAAAGTTAAATGACAGTATAAAAGTTTTAGGGGGAATATTAGATTTACAAGTACATTTTTATTTCCAATTTTAACAGCCTTAGAAAAATAAAGTAGATGATAACTATATTGGACCAATCACAGTCTGCAGCGTTCTGTGTACTGGAGTGAATCACTTGCCATGTTTAATAGCCAGATATTAAAATAACATTTATATTTTCAGCCTTTATCCAAAGTGCTTTTATCCAAAGCAACTTACAACTGAACACCATTTTGAGTGTTTGATGGTTAGGCGTTTGTTGTTCAGGGGCCCAACAGTGGAAATGTGGGGGCAGGACTTGAACCAGCAACATTCTGATCTCTAATCAATTAACCACTATGTTATCACTGCCCTATTAATATAGTCCAAGTTTAAATATAATCCAAAATAATACAGAATTAAAAAGTGATGTAATGAAAAGTGTCAATTAACACAGAATCTTATTAAACTATTTTTTTGAAAAACCGATTGTTGGTTTGAAAAACAAACATTGGTTTGTTTTTGCAAATTAATTTCTTGTGAGGTTTTACAACAGCAGCTGAAAACTAATAATGGTCTTGATCTTTTATTTCTTACTTTTGGTCTTGGTTTTGAAAACTGTCTCTATGGGTATCTATATGGGCCCTGACATTTATAACAACGCTGCTTAATTATTCATATTACACATACAACACTAGTTAACTATTCAAGGAGTAACAAGAAAGGTTTTTAATGAACTGACCTCTCTCATGAACTGTCTGCAGCCACCACATGGTGAGATAAAGTTGTCCACCATGTCACTGGAACGAAAGATTTTCATTAAAATTCACGATATAAAACGAACGTGATGTTTAAACACATTACACATTACATTCTATTCTTAAGAAAATGTACTTTGTTACCTATTAATTGATTAAACGCTCTGCTAAGTGGCAAGACGCAACCAACAGAGAATGAAGCATACTGTATTACAGCTTGCTATTTGAACTATACAGCATCCATCCATTCATTATCTAGTTTTAAAACTGCTTAAACCTATTTAGGGTCATGGCTGGACACACATTTGGCGAATACTCTGAACACACGAACAGTTCTGTTGCAAGGTACAGAGACAAACAGACAAACATGGTATTAAGAATCTATTCTAGGAAAAAGACCCTTGCAGATACACTTCATTATCATTAAGAACTAAAATCATTAATCTATCCATAGTCTATAAAATTGGTGTTATTAAACATTATTAACTAAAACAAGTGAAAAAGTCAATAGAGAATTAATAGAATAGAAAACCTGGCTATAGCAATGGCTATGAAGTTTTTTTCTCCCTCTGACACAGCTTTGGCAATCGTGACCCTTTCAGCACAGATGCCCAGATTGTGACAGCTGTTTTCTACATTGCATCCTGGTTATGGAAATAGAAACAGTTCTACCTCACCACAATGACAAAATATATACTCAGAAATACACAACTGATCACTGATTAATGTAATTGTTTGAAAAAAATCAATATCAGATGGAGAAAACATTAGCATTAGATGTATAAAACAATCCAGTAAACACTATAACACATGTACCTACAGAATACAGTGTAGACAAATATAAATCACAGCTGCACTTACATTTATTAATGAATAGTATAAATTATTGGAAGACATTCTAATGCATTTAGTCAATTTATATAATTTATTAATAATTACTGCTTATTAAGACATTTATTTACTGCCCACTCTTGAACATTCTTACCAGTGAACACCGTCCCATTATGTGTAAGCAATGCTGCTCCGACTCTGAACGTGCTGTATGGACTGTAAGCTAATTCCTTTGCTTGGTGAGATTTTTGGATCAGATCTTCTGGACTCCAGCTGACATTAGCCATTTTAATCAGTTCAGTGGATGTGCTTCAGCTTCCAGTACAGAGATGACTGAGTGAGTGTATGAGAGAGAGTACATGTTAAAGTGTACAAGTTTTTGTAGCCGTGAATGGGAGGGGTAATGGTGTGACTGCCATTCTGATGTAATGATTACAAGAACATTAAGTTCTGATTTAAAAAAACCCTTCTTGCTGACTTTAATCAGACTTTAGACCAGTCGTATTTTATTTTAAAATGTGAATAATTTTCCGTTTGGGTTGATAAAATCCGTAAAGTAGATACGTATAAACACAAAGTATATACATAAATACATCTAAACCATGTTTGCAAGAATCCGCTGTGTAGGTAGTGATATTTAAAGCAATTCTGGTTATCAACATCGCAGAGTGGTTCATGCATGACCCCTAATGATTAACAAATGCATACTATGAATGTACATCAGCTACATTATACTTAGGTAATGATTTATGAAAAGAATGTGTATTTAATGCTCACAATGAGGCGACAAATGAAAGAAAAAGTGGACTTTTATAACAGGCCCAAATGACCAGATCTGTCCACTTTCTGTCCCAACATTACTTATCTCTAAAAGAAGAACAAGATTCACTGTAAACAGGACATTAGGGGCTATTTAGTTAGTTAATGAGTATGAAAATAATGCTTGTTGATTATTATCTCAACCAAGCAAGCACAGCAGAGTTTCAAAACGATAAAGAATTCTGTTTAAGAAGTATTTGTACTGGATCACAAACGTATCCACACACCACATGTCCTTATTAAAAAGCTTCTCAAACTATTTGATTTGGTTAATTGTAGGCTGGATTCTTGATTTCTTATCTAATAGGATATAACGGTGCTAATAGAATAGTCTGCCCCACAGGCTCTTCGGGGATGTGTGCTTACACCTTTACTATGTATCCTTTACACAAATGAATGTCGAGGTAAATAAGATTATCCTGATATTTCCTAAAATATGAAGATGACACAGTCATCATTAGTCAGCTTAAGGATAAGGAGAGCAATTGTGGCCTGGTTGTCAGGGAATTCGTAAATGGTGTGTAGAGTCCTATATCCATTTTTTTGTTGTTGGAATGTTCACACTTATGATGCTACGGTTATGAATGATCAGACAGTGGAATGTGTACAATCTTCTAAAAATCCAATCCTAATGGTGTGCTGGCTCTTGTGTACTGGTGTAAATAAGGTAATTTACTTATCTACCTACATCTTCAGCCAACACACGATAACACTGTTTTGTGGATTGTGTTCAAGTATACATTTATTTGTAATACAACACATGCATTATTTCTAGCCCCTGAATTCTAAAATCATACTTCATTTGTTGTTGCTCAGTATTACTTATTGTCATTAGTGTTGCTATTAATGACCCCAGTGATCCATTTCTGGTAGTTTCTCACTTTGGTATAGACGCCTGGGTAATAGGGATTGGCACAACCAATTCCCCAGGACACAATTCCTTCCAACAAGCCGTTACACATAAGGGGTCCACCTGAGTCACCCTATGAGGAGAAAAGTGTGTATTAATAAAGACGTACAGTCAAACAAAATGGCTAGTTATGAATTATTCTTGTTAAAACATTATGTGATTTGTGTTTTGAGAATAAAGCTCGAATTAAAACTGTAAGTTATGATTGAAATTACCTGGCAGGAGTCTTTTCCACCGAAACGAGAGCCAGCACAGATCATGTTGTCATTTACCCTGATTGAGTAGTAGTAAAAGCAGTTGGGGATAAAATCCACATCGACCGCACGGAGGACAGGCGACAGGTAGAAGCTGTAGAGCCGTGTGACACCCCAACCACTTACTGTACACTTGGTGGTGGAATATAGTGGAGGGGTGCCGTCATCTGGAATGGGTGCCGGCTGAACGTAGGAGTTAAGCATGGCTGGACGGCTAAGCTAAGAAATACAACCAATTATGTTTCTGTTAGGGATTTTAACTTTCAACCATTAACTTTATTTACAAGTAAAATGGATTTAAAAGGTATTTAGGTATTAATTCCAACTCTGGTTCTCCAAGTGGTGCTCAAGTGCATCCTTGTAAAATGCACCCTAGTAATTAGGTTACATATTTGTACAGTGGAGTAGCTTTACCCCTGTGTATTAATTACTGGGGTAGATTTGTGTTTGGCTCGGTGCAGGAGTGGCTAGCAACGTCACCTCAGAGCGTGAAGTTTGGGTAAATCAAGTCTGTGTGAAGTTTGCATGCATATTTGCTTTTTGGGTATCCTATTAGGAAGTACTCTATGTACAACTTTCCACAGTCCAAAGACATGCAGTCAAGTTCATAGGATATACTAAATTGTCCCGTGCAGACAGACTGTCGACCTGTTCAGGTGCTTATTGTATTCGCCCTGTGCGTGTCCCTCCGTGACCCTAAAGGGTATTAAACAATGGTTTAACTAGAAGAGAGCACGATTACCTTCTATGCAATTTTAACATTAACCACTAGATGGAGACATATCGTTCTGGTTTTATCGATAAGAGGATTCGTAGCTGTGTGTAGTTTGGTATGTTCCACAGTTCAGTAAGAGTGTTAAATAAAATGTATCTGCCGAGAAATATGACACTTTTGTTTAGAAATCACTGCTTTCTTAATACAATAAAATAGACACGTTCATAACTAGATTAAGGTATTTGATTAAAATAAAACATAACCATAATATGCATTATTCAGACTGCATTCATGTTTTCTGCTATTGTAAAATGACTGACAAGTCAACACAGAAAAACAAGATTTGATAGTGCAGTAATGACTTAGTAGTTAAGGTACTGGGCTAGAGATCAGAAGGTCACCGGTTCAAGCCCCAGTACTACAAAATTGCCACTGTTGGCTCCTTTAACCCTCAGTTGCCCAAAATGATGTCCAATTGTCGTTGAAAGTCGCTTTAAATAAATGCAGAACATGTCAATTTGTTGCACGTCTTGCCTTTAGGAGCATGATGTCTCCGTTGTAGGTTTTCAGGTTGTAGGTTGGGTTGTATATGATCTTGGACACATTGAACACTTGCTCTGATCCGTTGTCCTCCTCGAGGTTGTGGGCACTCAGTACAACTTGAATGATGTTACTCCTGTCCAATATATTGCAAATCCAAATTACTGAGATACATAATCACCACAATGACCACAATGATCTGAAAGTGCCAAATACTTCCTAGTTATATAAAATAAAACCAAGGCTGAACACGAGGAACATGATTAATATGTTAATCATGGTGCACAGTCAAATTGCGTAACAGTAAACAAACAAAAAAGCTACTAGAACTTGGTGAATGTGCATGTAATACTCACGGCCTCCAGCAGTGGGCAGCAGACAGCACCCACTGCTGGTGAATCAGCGTTCCTCCACAGTAGTGAGTCTGGTCATATTGAAGTGAAGCTTGGTACTTTATGGAGTGTGGCACGACCTCTTGACCTCCAATGATCCTTTGTGCCAGTATATCTAATAATTAAAATAAGTTAACATTTATAGATATATACTTTATACCTGAAGATTGATCAATTATACCTATATATAGATAGATAAGTTATATCTATAAATAGTTAATATAGCTATAAATACACACTCTATATAAGTATATCATGTTTACCTAGATAGATTGTTTATTTATTTATTAATGTCAGGTTTTACACTTTTTAGGTAATATTCATGACAGGAAATAGTCATTCATTACACAAGTTTGTATATGTACTTTATACCTATCTATAGATCAATATTTATATATAAATATAGATACACGCTTATACATCGGCTCTACATTGTTGTTATTGCTATACATTGTGCTATTTCAGTTTGATACAATATACATAACTAAATATAACAATTATTTGGTTAACAAAACACCTACCTGGAGTTAGAACGGTCAGGAGAAAAGTCACTATGCCCCACATATAAGCCATATCACAAGCACCTACAGTTGAACACATGAATGTGATGTAAAATTAAAAAAAAATTTCATATCAGAAACTGAACTATAATTATTGAGGATATTTAGCCTAGTGGTTAATATTCTTTACTGGTAATACAATAAAAACTGGTTTAAGCTTCACCACTATGATATTGTTGGGCCCTGTATCCTTTACTACAAAGATAAAAGTTTCTGGTAAATGCTGAAATTATAAACATAAGGACAGATTTGTTTTCAATTAAGTCAATCTTTGGTTTGTTACCCAGTTGAAAATGAACCGCTCTTCGGTTTCTTTCAGATCAATCTTAAAAACAAAGATATAAAAATGGTACTTACACATACACAATCCTCTATCAAGCTCTTGGGATAAGTATTTGAAGCTGCCAGCTCTCCATGTACTACTTTTACAAAAGAACTCTGGCTTTTGTGTTTAGCTTTTGTGAGCATGTTGCACTCTAGCAGAATGAAGGCTTGACCCAGTACATGACAATACAGAACGCTCACTTAGTATCCCATCTTCTCTCATGTTGCTGATTGTGGGTGCGGTTAAAGAAGACTTTTATATGAGAGTCAAAAAACTTAGTGAGAGAGAAAAAAAGTTCTCATTACAGTTGAGTTATAAAGATTAAAAAAAACTTTGTCCTGGGGAAAGTCAAACTGATTCTGGTGTTCAATCACTGTTCTGCTTATGACTATGTAAACACTGCTAATATCTATTTAATCCTAGTTTTTAAAGTTTTCGAGTATTTGATTTACTATTGTATTCCAAATCCAAGATGCATTAACCCCAGAGCCTAAGCCTTTTTTGTAAATAAAAGATTATCTTATGCTATCTTACAGAATAGTAATACACTCATACACTGAAACAAAGGAACAATAAACATATATTCTGAATCTTATTAGTTATATTACAAAAAATATAAATTTCTCTAATATCAACTCTAATATCAAATCGATTTATTTAATTTTATATTATTCACTTCATTCATCATGTAAAATGAATCTGTGGTGACTGTACTTACGATGCCCACTAACTGACCATCGAAACTTTATTCTACAGAAGTGATCATTGAATAACTCAATTGATAACTAATACACATGTTATTTAACTCAGTATTGATTTTCTTTACATAGTAAGAATGTAATTCTAAATACACAATCTAGCATTAACGTTTACTACTGACAAAAAGTACTTTTACATTTTTAAATTTTAATGTTCTACGCATAATTGCTTTTTATATTGGTTTCAGTAATAACTGGTCCATGAGGACTAATATAAGTCTTAAGATATGAAACAATTAAGAATAGAAGACAAAATCTGTATTACATGCAAACAATAATATTTGAACGGAATTTAAATAGGAAGAAGTTGAACTGAAATGATCTTCCTTGGACTAAATTCGTACACTAGGATAAACCACTCGTGCCAATAGTGAACAGTTGCTTTTAAATGTCTGTGTACTGTGTAGGATCTTAGAGCAGAGCGACGGTCAGCCATAAAAATCATCCACGGTCAGCACATAGGAGAATGAAGTATTAAAATGAATATGATGCACTCTGTAACTAACGACCAAAATATGAATGAAAGCGTCTGTGTGAAAGTCGAAAAGGGGTTATTAAATACCCCACTGTGGGAGAAGTGTCCAGGAACACGAGGGATATACTGCATAATGTATAAGCTGTTTCAATTTTATCGATTCCTACAAACAAGTCATAAATGAGCGAAACTGAGCTAAGCCTCATAAACTATGTTTCATACACTATAGCTGGCGTAATAAATGCTGAATCTACACAACGTTTCACATGCGTACTCTAAACACTCAAGAAAAGCCCAGAGAAGTGGAGACTGCTTTAGCTGCAAGGTTCATATTAATGTCTATGGGTTTGAAATAAGATGCTGTATAGTGTACCACACCGGAACATTTATAGTTGTTACAATTAAATCTCAAATTACAAGAATAAAGCCACGTACATCCCATCAAATTGAAGATAAACATTTACATTATATTACATTTAAAGCATTTAGCAGACGACTTTTCCCACAGCGACTTACACGACAGATTCAGTATAAACTCCAGGGTTCATGGCCTTGCTCAAGGGTCCAACAGCAGTAACCTGGCAGATGTGGCATTTGAACCACCAACATTATGATTTGTGGTCCTGCAACCTAAACCACTTTACCATTCATGTTTCTTTACATTGACATTATATCGGCTAAATGCAATATCAGCATTTAACAGTCACTTTTATCCAAACGGAGTAACAATAACAGTCTGAGCATAAGGGGCCTCGCTCAGTTCTAGTCCTGTTCCTTAAACACTAGGCTACAGCAAAAAATTATAACAGCAGCCGTGGCCTGGTTGTTAGAGAACTGGGCTTGTGATCGGAAGGTTGACCTGTTAAAGGCACCTAACCTTTAACTGCTCTCCTGTTTGTCGTGGCTAGGGTTGTCCACCATGCCTTGTACATTTGCAGACTACTGCCCCCAGTGTGAGTTAACTAGTTTGTATAAATGTGTGTTTCACTACATGGATTGGGTTTAATGCTGAGGATTCATTCCTAAGTGTGTAAAAGCACAGTGGTGACAAAAATATATTTTTTCTATTTGAATTTGTGATGTGCATGTTCATCTATTGTTTTTTATTTAGAACACGGGTTATATTGTTTGTACCGCGATGACAAACGAGGTTTAGCTTTCTTCCAGTTCTATATTGTTAATGTTCTTCTGCTTTGAGGTAGCTATAGAGACTGAAATTGGAACTGGGAAACCCGAGAATGTTGCCAGTGATCCTTCCCGTCCGTAGGAATCAGAGTATGGGAGTATGGGGACAGCAAGTTTCTCTTTAGTTCAGTCATCGAGTAGTGGAGACTCTGGCTTTCTGTGTCCACTTCAAATATGAACCTGTTGGTTTTGATTCTAGGGTTCTTTATGGAAATCCTTTCTGCCACCTGTAAGTACTGTTATCAATATTTGGAAATGATTTCTGATTGATGCGGTTGGTGTAGAACTCGGTTCAGTGTTGATTTTGTTTTCTTATATAGTATATTACAAGTACTCCTTGTCATGTTTGTATTGTACCTATTGGCTTAAAATGATCTCTGCATTATAAAAGTCTTCCTCTGGTGCTGAAATAATAATATGGTACATTGGATTAAAGGAATTATTGGTAATGCCCAAATCTGCTCATAGTTTCATCTTCCCTATGTCTCTGATTTAAAGAGAAATTAAAGTCACACTAATTCAGATAACCTTTTACAACCTTGAATATGCATCATCTCAAAACGGGACCATAAACATGACATTTATGGCTGAATTATGTTTGCGCAAAGACCTTGGTGTTGTCATTTTTTTATATAGTTCTGCGCTGAAGTCATACGAGCCATGAAGTAATTCACCACTACCGTGCTAGGGGGTGCTAGGGGGGTTTGTCTTTACAATTTGTCTTTACAAAATCATTGTTGGTGTTAGAGCTCATCTATTTGGAACAACTAATGCTTATAGTACAAATGTTGGATCAGGGCACCACCTTATGCATGGAGTAATTACTTTTACTACAAGTGTGCGTACTCCATGGTTTTGATGGCTATTGTGCTCGTCCTTGTGGTCTGCATTGTTACTCCATCAAGGCATTGCCACATGCATGACTGGATTAGTTTAGCTACATGTGCGCACTTTGCACTGTTTGATGGCTGTAGTGCTCCCCCGTGTGGTCTGCATTGTTACTCCTTGCAGTCTGCATCGACTCAAGGTGTAGTTAGAACAATTTGTAGGCGACGCAGTGGTTCTGTGGAGGGGTTCCATGTCAAAGAAGTTCAAATCCTTAATCTATAGTACCTCTGAACCCTCACATGCAATAACGTACCCACCCTATTACGTTTCCTATGATGACCCCGGATCTAGAAAGATAGTTTAAAGTACGACATGTTTTGTGTTTGTTATAATTTTCGCTACTTCAGTTTTTTGAGTTTTCCCCAAATCCTAAGGACAAGGCTATTAGATAAACTTAATTTCATACACAGCTCACCTGTCCTCAAAGGACCTGTATTTATCCTGGAATAATAGTAGTTCTCTTTAGGTTACCTAATCTATTTCTCTCTCTATTCGTTTATCGTCCCGTTTTCCCATTGCCGGGGTAGGACGTTAATGTTTTTGGAGCTTTTCTGTCCGGATGCCCTTCCTGACGACAACCACCAGTAAGTGGTGGAAACTTGTGAGACTACTGGACAATTTCACATTTCC
>JAOUQU010264097.1:0-13366 GCA_028566735.1 Ammoglanis amapaensis
CTGGGTCCTTGAGCAAGACCCTTAACCCTGTCTGCTCCAGGGGCGCCGTACATTGGCTGACCCTGCGCTCTGACCAGACCAACTTCCAGACAAGTTGGGATATGCGAAGAGAAAGATTTCATTGTACTGTACATCTGTATATGTGTAATGACAAATAAAATTTGAGAAAAGCATCCAAATGAAGTGAATTGGAGATCCATGACAGTTTGATGCAAACTAGTTGGAACATAGACGAAATGGAAAAGCAAATAATGATGATGGCGATAATAATAATAATAATAATAATAATAATAATAATAATAATAATAATAATAATAATAATAATAATAATTGTACTAATTAGATGTATGAACATTTATTAATTATATATTATAATTAATTATATTTGTTGTATTTGTATTTGCTTATGTATTTATTCTTATAAAATTGCATTTCCATTTTTCCATTATCTAGTTGTTCCTATTTAAGGTCACACACTGGGTGATTACACTAAACATCTGAACAGTCTCAGTAGTTATCTATTATTCTACTGTTATTCTAATGTGTGTGTGTGAAAATCGTTTTCAGACAAAAAGCCGATTTATTGTAGGGACCAATCACTCACCTGTTAGATATATGTGGCAGGTGGAAGAGGGCAGGACTTCTTGAAAACATATTGTCACTTCGTTAGCTTTGTAGTGTTAGCTTAGTGTTATCAGTCTTTGATAAAGCTTTGTGTACTGACGTCTCAAGTCTCAGAAGCTTCGGGAGTCTACTGCAAATACGCAGCGCCTCTCCGATGCCCGCAAATCAGATCAAATCTCCTTTAATCGAGAACAAGATGCATATGCATACACAAACGACACTGTTGGAAAGTGAGGGAGCAGTGTGGTGGACGCTACTGACCTACCACAAGCATGAGACGACATTTATTACCTTATAATATTATGTTATTTATGTAATGAGCAATTTAACATCACGTTTCAAACCTTTGGTCACATCTATGACAGGAAACGGTCACTCGATTCACAAGTCACATTAAACACAGTTACGAATTACCTTACTTGTATGTTTTTGGACTGTGGGAGGAAACCGGAGTAAACCCGGAACCCCCAGGAATCGATCGTGCCCAACAAAGCAATCGTGCTACGCTATGAGACGACGTATTCAGTGTTAATTCAAGCCATGCGCCCCTACTCCCCTTCCATTGATGCCTCCCACCCCCTCTGTTCGGTCAATTTAGCTCAGGGTAAGTGGTGTATCGATTTTTATTTTAAAACTGAAATTGGCAAGTTAATTTGTAGTGCTAACGTAAGTAGCTACGATAGTTTGTTATCAGATTAAACTAAATAAGCAAATTAATTTGTGTAGATTTAATGTCAATCGACAAACTGCTTAGTAAAAATAAAGCTGGTGGCTAAGTGGTTAGCACTGTCGCCTCACAGTCCCGCGTCGGCCCGATGGCTTTATTAGTTGTATTCATATTATATTCATTGTATTTATTCCTTTTTATTTCACAACAACCTTCAGAATGAGCTAATGGTCTTCCATATAGACTCCTGGCCTGCCACGATTACAGGTCAGCTCTCATATGCTAAGTTTTACCAATAGCTAAATTCAAAATTAAATTTGTTATAGTTGCATAATTAAACACATAGTTTTATTATCTTTCCCAAGTATTAATGACACTAATTGTGTTAAGCGTTGACAAAAACAAATATATCAGTCAATAACCATGCCTAAAGAAAATCAAGACAGCTAGATGTGTTCTCTGGTTTACTATGGGTACTCCGGTTTCCTCCCAGAGTCCAAAAAACATTGCAATAGTAGACACACAAATCAAGATAGCAATCCGCAGAGCACCCAAGGATCGGAAACGACTGGTAACGGGTAAAATAATATAAATAAACAAACAAATAAAGGGCAAAATATTTTGTGAAATTAATTAATAAGCTTCTAATAAAGTAAATATGAGAATGTTTGGTTATTAATCTTTTCATCCTGGGATCTTGGGTCTTTTTCTTCTTTTGAATATGTCTCTGTCGTAAAATATTAGGCTTCTTAATTAGTATTGTTGCAAAGCATGCGCTGGTGGACAAGGACGTAGAAAACGGATTTACACAGTGGTCAGCAACCCTAGGCACAGATGCAAAAAATCTTTTAGATACTATTTATACATGCATGTAAGGGGGTAAGAAAAGTCATATCTTGTGCCACTCATATCTTATTTAAAATTAGGTTTCATTTAAATTTGGGCCCTACTTGGAGGGCACAGTGAGTTAGAGCGGTGGTCGTGTGAAGGACAATTACTTTAAGGATGGAGTGAGTCTGTAATCACACTAATTTAAGAAATTCGTGGGAAGAACACAGATTATAATCTTTTCAACCTTTTTTTGTCCCAGAATCCCCTTTTAAGCAGATTCTGATTATTACCGTTATTTTATCTCCTCCACCAATTCTCATGGTCATTATTTGACCGCTTTGTATATTCAACAATGGCAGCATGTTGGTCATGGACCAACGTAGGACGTCTAATGGATGGAGACCTGGCTTGGTGTATCTCACTCGTTGTCGTCATGGGGAAAGAGTTGTTGCTCTGAATAAATTGTTGTTTAGTAAACTGCGACTATGAAGGTGTTTGAGAATGGACCAACATGCTATCAACGACATGGACGGCACTCTCATAGCAGATGACCTATATCTACACATGCTGATTGCTCTCCCTGGGGTGGATGCGGTCCTCCAGTAAGACAGTCAGACATGTCACATGACTAGACCAGCATTATTTGGACGAGCATGACAGGACTGTTCCCTGATTCCCCAAACTTGTGCTGACCACTCAGCCAACGTGCCACCCAAAAAGGTGCCAATTTAACAATAAAAAAACCACCAACCACACACACACACACACACACACACACACACACACACACACACACACACACACACACACACACAAACAGAGACTAATCTTCCTCCCAATATGGTTGCATCACACTTTCTCTCTATTGATGTTGAACACAAGCCTTCCGATGTGCCACTGGACGCTGCATACAGTAAGAATGACATACTTACTCTAAAGCAGGGGTCTTTAAAGTGGTGCCCACGGGCACCAGGTCACCCAAAAGGACCTCATGAGTCGCCCACGGGCCTGTTCTAAAAGTAGCTGCATATTTTGCATATTGATAATTATTTGTTTCCTACCTTGTCAAATGATTGTTGAAAATGATTGTGAGAAATCATTTACATGATCAGCATCTTCACACAGATGAATATCATTCATTCTTAATAGTAACATGTAATTAAAGGTTATACTTTTGTGATTTCACAAGTGTGTATCAAACTGGTCGCCCTTCACATTAGTTGGTACCCAAAAATTAGCTCTCATTTTCAAAAAGGTTGCTGACCCCTGCTATAGTGGATTTATATGGACTCCGTGTATCTGACACCTTCTATGGAGGTGATTTGCTGTGTCTTCTTTGTACATTGCATGTCATCGTACACATAGATAAATTGACTTTTGACCTTCTTAAAAATAAAAATACAAATGCATAAAGAGTACTTACTTATAGTTATATATTATACATACTTTTTTTCTTTCTGATTGTATAAGTGCATCTCTTAGTCTGCTTTTAGTGCTGGTTCAAGTCTGTGTATACGTATATAAGAAAGGAACCCCGGTAAGTAGGGTGGCACCCAGCCAATTGGTGGCAATGTTGAGTTTCAAAATAAGGAGCTTATATTTTTTGTGCTGTTGAGGAAAATGTCGCAGCCCATATGGATGCTGTGCACTGTATGACTGTAAACATACTAGAGCAGTTACATGTCTGGGAAAAAGAACTCTAGACTCTGACACACACACACACACACACACACACACACACACACACACACACGCGCGCGCGCGATAGACCGGCACATAACACACACATACATACACATAATGGACCTTAACACATACATATCAAAGACCGACACATAACAGACACTTGTTCTTTGCACCTACTTGTTTCTTACACTTACTCCACATCTTTATTTAAATTTATATTTGCACATCTACATTTATATTTGCACACATTATTTTGCATTTTTGTGCACCTTTGTTGTATCTCTGCTACACAGTGTCTACTCGTGGTTAGTACCATGTACTAACACTCGTCTCTAGTCTCGTTTCTTAATGACTTGGCTTTGGTTTGTATCTGTTGAACTATTGTGTACCGTTTATCGTATTATCTTGCGCTCTGTGTTCCCTGTTACATGTCGATCTCGAAGGAACGCTGTTGCGTTACAATATGTACTTGTACGTAGCTGAAATGACAATACAATCTCTCTGACTCTGACTGAGATAATACGGATACTGACTTTGCATGTAAGGCAGTACATGTAACTGCAGCTTAATCTAATAACTAAGCTAATGTGACTAATAGTAATAATAACACTTTACAAGATAAAAGCCACTGGCGGGAGCAAAAGTGTTCTGAAATCTAATAGATGGAATGAAATAATGCACCAGAAACCCAGTATGGATGAAAGTCTTTCTGGTTTCTGCTTACGGCTGTTATCCTCAAGATGAATCCAAAACCTGTATTCAGACACAAGGATTAAAAAAAATAAAGTGTTTATAATCTGTAAAACCTCACACAGCAATTTCAGCAAACTCATTTCAGGTAAAAAGGTACCCCGAAAGCTAATAACGTGTTGGCCCGAGTCTAAGCCGCACCCGAATCTAAGCCACACCCTTAATTTTGAGAGGGATTCAGAAAAAAATATAAAAATTGAGAGAATAACTCAATAACTTGATCTAGTATTTTATTCTCTTTGGGCTGGTGTGGTGGATACTGCGCTCAAAGCTCACGGCAATTGTCACTAGATGGCACAAGGCTTTGCTTCCAGAACTTTGGTATGAGGTGGCCGGTGCCGGGGGCGCCCTCGGTAAGAACTGAGACATGGAATGACCAGAGGAGGTGATGTTGGCTGGGTCGGTATGCGATGATAATAAACCCAATAACGACTCATTCAAAAATCCAAACATGAGCGTCATTGTTGCGTCATAACTATATAAATGTGTGCTATATTTGAAGTTTCTGTTACAACTGAAAATGTATCGGTCGTGCAAATAAGCTGCACCCCAGTTTTTTATGTTCTAAATTTTGGAATAAAGTGCGGCTTATACTCTGGCCAATACGGTAAGACTTACAAAAATATATACATATATAATTTTATATTTAAAATAAACTAACTAGACAGTATCACACCTGAAAGTGCAAGTTGCAGTAACAGATGTTAACAGTGATGTTCTGAATAAGTAATAAATAAATAACTTAGTATTTATGATGTGAGCAGTATGATTAGTTAGCAAGGATGGAAAGCAGCAACCAATAGACAGAAAAGGATGTAATTCTGTAGTGACACAGTAGAAATCCTCACTCAACTATAAACTATAACATACAGCAGTGAGGTTCCTGTGGACCTGAGTGAAATCCTCGTCTCTGGTCAGCATAAAAAAGTGTTGCATGTTTGCCTATATATGCATGACTATATTCCAGCTCTCTCTCATTACATGCAGACGATAGACTAACTGCCCTAATTTGTGTTCAGATGAGAATTAGAAGGTGAACATTACTGTGCACTGCCCTACAGTTGGCACCCTGTCCAGAACATATGGCTGAAAGAAAAAATGAATAAACTATTATGACAATTTAATTTTCAAACTGGCGGTGCACTGGACTTTCACGTTTTTTTTAGACAGGGAAGATAACAATTGGACAAGCACCAAAAAAACCAGAGATTTTAGAATAATCTAATGGACAAACCACCACAATCGCAGTCACATTCAGAGATGTAAGGAAACTACCAAGAAGTACTCAAATCATAATTCATATAGACACTGTAAGAAATTATTAAACACGCTTTAGACAGTATACAACAGAAACCCTCTACTTTTGTACTTTCTCCCAATTTATAACAGTCAATTTATCTCTGAATTGAAGTCGAGCTGAGTATACGTTTACGCCATCTCTGACAGTTGCTTGGTAAGGCCTGTGCATTGGCTGTTTTTTAGCCAATCAAGGCCTGTACGCAGCGTTTGAATACCCCACCTTTACTGTATTTCAGGGTCCTTATACAGAGTTTGATCCACACAATCTGGTCAACCTGCATTTAACTGCTGCAGACATTGGCAAGATGATGTCTGATCAACTGATACGAGTGTTGATCTAAGAAGTTTAGAATCTTGGTGCTAGAGTGTTTGTGGAAAGTCCCACTGCACGATTCAGGCAGCCAAAATGGTCTCTGATAACAAATGGAATATGTTGGCAAAATAAGTAAACCTAGTAAAACATGGTCAGAGTACTCAAGTAGTTCTAATGTATAATCGACATTAGCAATGATTCCTAATTCATCAGTGTTAATGACCGTGCCAAAGAGCTCGATGAGGCACTGGGTGACATATGCATACACCCTCATGGAAAACGAACACCGAGAGTCGGAGTTTCAGTCGGTGCAGCAGGGCAGAGACTGAAGCAATGTGCAGCGTGAGAAACATTTCCACTTCACACAAGCTTGACCATAGCGCAGCTACAGATAATCATCGAGATGGAGCTTGTGCACACCGCCACAGATGCTGAGCTAGGTAGATTTTATACACTATGATGACTCAAGGTTTTACAGATTTATAAGACATGGCAAAAATAAGAGAGCCGATGTTTATTATCATGTTTTTGGTAAGTGTGATGAAACACATCTAAATAAAGTACAACACTGGAGTAGAATACTGAAAGTGAACGCGCCACGTGAAATCTTGCTGAGAGAAGTTTATATTTCACGCTTAGAAGCAGTTACTCGCACAGGGCAAGACTTTAACAAGATTAAAGGTCTGGAAAAAACCTTTTAGAAAATTTGACTTAAGGGAGTGGCTGAACTAATTTAACATTTAGTAAAGTTATCGATTTCTTTTTCAGGGTGGTGATGAAAGAAGTGACAGTTACTGAGATGCACTGTGTTTGACTTTATATACTTTTGTGTATGAAACTGAATAAAAGTACCAGTGGTTCTGCCTAATTTGATGTTCTTCATCTCGAAAACAAAAGTCAGGTCAACTTTCTTTCAGAAGATGAATAGTTCTTTCAACCAATGATTAAACTGCCAATAATGCTAGCCGAAATATATGAACTGACCCCAGTTTTACACAGATTCACTCAGCTGTTGCACACACTTTTGAAAGTCCCCAAATTTTGGTGGATTTTTAAAATGTGAAAAAAATTGCTTATTTAATCCCCGAAATTTACACAGGCCAGACTTCTTCCACCATATTCAACCTGTTGTTAAAATGTTGATTAACTGGTTATTCTGAGTTTTTGATTTTAAACAACTATTGTGATCTGGCAACCTTGGTGAAGATGCTAAATATGGATTGTATGTCACTAAACGTTTGTGGATTCCCACAGGTTACATGACTTTCATGAAAATTTGATCTTCTTTATATACTTATGTTACTCTGCATGTTTTCGGTACAAATTAATTCTGTCTTCCATCCTTTTCTTTGACATCAAAAAATGCACTGATCATTTGGAAAAGCAATAGTTTTGTTAACATTAAAACATGAAATCTTTTAATTTAAAGCGATTCTCAGACGATTTTTTGTTTGGTTTGCCCCAGGAGCCTTCAATGAAATTACCTTTTGTCAGATTGAGCAGACAAAAAAAAGTAAAGAAAAACATTCTTCAAGAATGTGTACAGTACAATAAGTTTTGGATGCACCCCATACATCTATGGTGGACTTAATATACATATGTTCTGATTAATGACTGACAATGTAGTTAGGACTTTTAAAACCTTACTGTGAATGCTGGATGGAGAGTAGCACTCAAACAGTACTGGGAGTGACAAAATAAACAGTGCAAGACATGCTACAGTAAGTGCATATCCAAATGATTCATGTGTTTGATAGGTGTAGCTTCAAATAGTCAATAAATCTATGGAGCAGACATTTGTATCTAAAACCGTCTCACTGAGTGTATCCATTACTGTCTAATGTGCAAAGTAGAGTCTGGTCGAGTTCATAAAGGACAGGACCGCAGGTTCATATAAGTAATACAAAAAACTGTGGTTACTCCACTTAGTGGTTGCTATAGTGGATCAAAATCCACATTAATAAATTGGCATGTTTTTTTTATGCCAGATGCCCTTGCTGATGCAGCCATCCTATTCCACAGGCTTGGAAGTGACACTACAATGCACTGGTTTGTGCATTGTAATAGCTAGGGTGGTGTCCAGCCCACCGGTGACAATTTAGAGTTTCGAGCTTGAGCATTTAGACAACATCATGGTATGCATTATTGATTTGCCATGCTTTTATTGCTGGATGCCCTACCTGAGGCAAACATACTATTTGTCCAGGCTTGGAACGGGTGGAACTGCAGAGTTTCAGACTCTTGGAACTAGCGTGCTAGGAAATTTTTAGAGTTCTATTTAGGAGTTATAAAAAATGATGCTGGAATATTAAAACAGTGATGATATGGTTCCTATCGATCATGTTTAAATAAAGCATTTGGCAGCTTCTACAGACAGTCAACACAGATCTTCTCACTAACTCGGTGCACACATTAACACACAATTTGGCTAATTAGACAAGGTTGAATGCATTTCTGACTGTGTGATGCTAACTGAGTCATATCTGTTTACCCTGCTGGAAAATCCCGTGAAAATCTTCTCTCTGGTATCACACGGTCTCAGATACTAATCAACAGCCGCTGTACGAGAACATATTTATTCCTTGGTCAGACAGGTCTCAGGACTTCAAGGTATCAGTCATGGATTGGGTGGTGTGCGGGTGACAGGCATTATTTGGCACCCATAAAGTATCTGCAAGGCTGGACAGCCCAATATTTACAACTCTAAAACCAATTTCAGGTTAACAATAAGGCTTCTTTTTACGAGCAGCCGTAATTCCGCCAGTATGATTAAAATCGGCTTCCGACTGGCTGGTGGTGTAAATCAGTATAAATATAAACAATACTTTATTTACCATTGCTAGCAAATCCATGCTGCTATTAACATACCAACAGACCGATGAGCGATGCATAAATACTGAAGCTATTTAACCTTGTTATATGAAAAAGCACAAGTGTACCCAGGAGGAAGTTTTAAGTCGGGAGGGGATGTTACCCATGCCAACTAAACAAAATAACTTTTACTTGTTAACACCCCAATAAATTGTGACCAGACTACATCCACAAGATTGTTCAATCATTTATAGCCAAATGCAGTGCTTAGAGAACACTTCATTACACATGATTATACATCTCATAAATTATTACAACAACATAATCAGGCTTACTTAAATTACTAACTACGGTGTTAATGACTATCACTAAATGGGCTGCAATTTAGTGTAAATACTTTAAGCCTTTATCTTGACCACTGACTGATTTAACCACAGAGGGACCAATGTACATTACTGAAGTAAAAAAGACTCACCGGGGTAAATCGGTGTGGGTAATAAACTGATCGATGTAATGACATTACGTTGAACTGATCTGCTTGCTATATATAACAAATTGACTTACTGCCAATAGCAATACACAGTGTTTGCATCAGGTGAATCAATTTTAGTGTGCTAAATCAACTGAAAGCATTCATTTTATATTATAAGAATCACACAGGAAGTGTGTTAAGCTTTAAAGAGGAACTTATTATGCAAAACTCACGAGTTTTGTATTTCCATGTGGGTCGCCATTATTCATATAAACACTGCACATTTAAATAACACACATCCATCTGTTTTCTGTAAATTAGTTTATGTAAACTATTTTATAGAGCTATTTTATCAGCAACTGCTTATTAGCATTAAAGTGACGTAGGTCAAAAAATGTATTCAGAAAAGGACACAGACTTGCAATATCTGTATGTATGAGTGATTTTATGCAAATAACTTCATGGGCATGTTTTGTAGAGCCCATAGTCCTGTTCTAAATTGTTTAAATAAGTATAAGTAATAAGTAAACTCATGGCAAACTGGAGTGGTGCCATAATACTGAATAAAAAAGGAGTATAAGAGTATAAGCGTGTGGAATAAATGTCAAACCCACTCAAAGTATGTAAACGTTCAGCTGTATTTGTGTTAAGCTAATCTGAATAAGAATACATTTATTAAAGAGTAACTGGACTTTACAAAAAATATTTTAGTACTATAAGAATGAAATAAAAAGGTTACGCCTCCTTTACTTATAAGGCACATAAGCATGTACATAAGAACGAGCCTGACCCATTCCAATGAGAAGTTGTGATTGGTTGGTACCATTTACAGACAAGAAAATGAAAAAAGCAAAATAGAATATTAAGAAAATTGGGATTTATTGGAGATTATTTATTACACATATGTTTATTGTAGTTATTCACAATGTTTACATTTGATCCAAAATTAGAATGGCATGATTGCACAGGACTAAAATTTATCCTGGCACTTCAGGTCAAAATATTGGAAACTGGCACTCCTAAACCATGTTAACTGAATGTACCCCTAAGACCAAACTGCTCAATTCAGTCTTATTCAGTCACAATTGTAAGTAGAGTTGGTTAAAATGTAAAGCCAGGATACTGAGTAGCTTTAACTCTACTATTCTTCTCTCTTAGGTCAATTACAGACCAAATGCAGTTAAACCAGGATGTTATAACCCTTTAATAGACATTAAACATCCAATCCACACCAATGTGAGTGTTCACCCTCTCTTTTAATAGTTAAATGTATTTTACTATAGTTAAGTTTACTAAGTTAGTCTCGCAAACAGCCACACTTCCCTACCACCACCACCACCACCACCAATTAATTCCAATAAAACTCCTTATCAGCTATATACACTCTATTATACAAACAGTTAAAGTTTATTTTATTTTATATTTCCCTAAAGAGAGAAACATACTGAAAGAGCAAAAAGTCACAGACTGAAGAAAAGAAAGTAGAACAATGTTCAGATGTGTTGGTTTTATCACCCAACAAAGGGTCAGGTCAAAACTACACAAAAACATAATATCCTTTGGTAGATGTGCAGCATATGCCCTTTTGAAAAGCACTGAGGCTTTAAACCCTCGTCTCGCATTACTCCTGAACTGTAATAGCAAAACCATTTTCCCATACCAAATAATAAAAATGATCATTTGAAGGGTCCCCACTGTCTTTTTACAGCCTCTATCACAAAAAGATAATGCATTCTCTGCTTCATCTTGTTTCTCTTACCAGCATGCTATCTACGTCCCCTTACATCTCAGAAGAAATAGAAGAAGCAAAAAAGTAATAAAAGTATGAAATGTCTGTAAACATATTCAGCAAAACCCTTGGTACAGCCCTAGTGCAATAAGCACTGGCAGCTATTTTAATTACATTTCATGTTTAAGTATTAAAAAAGAGATTACATTGAGTTTTATGATTTAAGTCTTGTGGTTCCAAGGCGTCCACTTCAACAGTAACAAGGTAGTACAGGAGAAGGTACGAGAGAGATTTGCAAGAATCATAAAGGTAGTCGAATGTGAAAAAGAGGCTACAAAAAAAACATTATTTCATTCGAATGAATCCATCCATCCATAATTTAAGATTAGATAACCTTTTGTTTTCCTTTGTGGGGAAATTTGTGGTGTTTGAAAAATCTAAAAAAAAAACATATAAAGAACATAAAATAACAAATTCAAAGCTTTCACATTTAAAATGAAAGTAATTCGAAAATATAGTAGTGTGGACAAAATACAAAAATAAATAAAAAGAGTAACGTGAAATATTAGGGTCATGGTGAGACACACACAACTGTTGCAAAGCAGAATACTTTAAGAAAATCCACACAGTACATGTCAACTCCACAAAGAAAGACCGTTCATTCATCCATTATTTCGTTTCCTCAATGCTCAATCATATATTGGGTCATAGTGGGACCCACTGGGAAAATACACCTAAACAGGTCACCACTCTGTTGCAGGTTACACACAGTACACACATACAGAGGACAATTTCAGTATCTCCAATTAGCTTGTATTTGGACTGTGAGAGGAAAACACAGTACCCAGAAAAAAACCCATGCAAACACAGAGGAAGAACATGCAAACTCCCCAGAATGCCTTACCCAAGAATCAAACTCGGCACTTCTAGTTACAGCACTAAGCATATTAAACATAATAAATGTATTAAATTAGAAAGTTATTACATAGTGTTATTATGATTATATAATTGTGAATCTGGAATACAGTATTTACAGGAAACAATACAGTACAAGTAAATATAACCTTTTAAAATAATTAGGTGCAGAAACCTTTATAAGTCCAAATAAATATAAATCAAATAACAAAAACATCAAAATAAATACTAACACAACTTTACATACACAAATGTATAAATGACTAATAAAGAAATTCTATTAGATTAGAAATTTTCTCTTTCGGACATAATATTACTTGAAAATGGATAAAATGAAAATTGATACTTAACTGGTGCACAGGGTTTAGATGTTAAGAAATGTTATCATTATAATATATTTAAAATTGAAATATGCAGAAAGCAATTTGTAAGGTTCAGGAGAATGTCGCTTAAGGTGATTCCACACAAAAAAATCTCGACCACTAAGAAAGATACCTACAGTGCCTACACAGTTTTGCTCTGATTCTATTGCTGAGATTCTATTAGTATGCAAATTAGAAATGTCAGTAAGCCTACATGCGGTGACCCCTTTCCTTGATATACTGTGTAGCATGTCCTGCATTTGTATTGAATTCCTCTTATACAATGGCACTACTGAATTCTCATTTCTGTTCAATAATGATCCTTTATTTAATAGAAGCACCCTTCGCAGCAATTATAGCTGCAGGTCTTCTTAAATCAAGTAATTCTTTTCATGTAGTCAAACAAGTGAAGAACCATCATACTAGTTATTCAGTTTAGGTTTTCAGCCACACTGATTACTTACTGGAGATGGTGGGGTCAATAAACAATATGAAATAACAAGTCAGGTGTGTGGACATTCTAATAAAATGAACATCAATCGCCAAACCCAACACATTTCAAAAGTAATTTTGGAATTGTATCATTAACAAGCATTTTAGTCAGGTGTGCATTAATTTTAGACCAAACGTCTAGATAGGCATTTCCAATCCCACCTTTCAAACAGGCAGCAGGCCCCCTCTCTTGCCATCCCTAATCCTTGCACTTCTTCCTCAAATCGTTGCATTAAGAATTATTGTAAGATTGTTCCTTTAGCATTTCAAGTCCAAACAAGCGCGCGCGCGCACACACACACACACGCACGCACGCACACACACACACACACACACACACACCATACCTGTCAAGTTTTGGATTTAAAAAAACGGGAAATTTTCTACCAGGCACTGCAAGCCGCCCCACTAGCCC
>JAOUQU010264202.1:0-7500 GCA_028566735.1 Ammoglanis amapaensis
CACAACACACACCAACCATTGTGTTTCTAACCGTTTTATAAAAGCAATAAGGTACTTGAGGTTGTGCATTATTGTGAATAAATCACAAGAAATGTGTGCAAATATACTCCGTTTTACGTCATGCCTAACACCACCTCTTTTCTGTGATTTAATCACATTAAAACATGCACTCTCATACCTTATTGCTTCATTATCAACCTCTATGTTTATATATCTTATGTTTATAGAAGTTGATCTCATGGGTAATTTTGTGTGTGTGTGTGTGTGTTTGTGTGTGTCTTTGCTGTATGCAGTGTTAAAGTGAATGTGCCTGAAAGAAGAGGAAAAAAAGAAACAGATAAATGTTTCTCTCTTTTCTCATCTCGCTTTTTGCTGCTGGCCCCTCAACCCTTCGCCCTCCCATCACACCGCCGCCTGCATCACAGCTAATCGTCTCTTTGCCCCAACAGCAGCAACGTGCCATGAGAATTAAAGAACTCCAGCCACACGTCTCTCTGACCTTCCCGTCCTCCTCCACTTTCCTTTGCTTTTATTCTGGCTTTTCTGCTCCTTGTCTTGGTGTTCGAGCTATACCTCATGTTGCACAGATCCATCTGCCAGGAATGCAAATGCCGTGGGAAAGAAAAGTGCCATGCTTCCTCATGTAATGATGTAGACTGCCCCCTCTGAGAGATAAGGGTGATATTTAATTTCAAAAAATAAGCACAAACACAAAGATCAGAAAAGTGAGCTAATGTATTTCTGTCCCCCGCCAACCTTTTTCCTCTTTATCTCTCCTCATCGTGCTCATTTACATTTTCCTTCGCTTCTCCTCCGCGCTCTCTCTGAGGCACAATGCCCGCCGTCGCTGGCGAGCGCCGCCGAACTCTTCACGTTAACAGTCCGTGTGGTGTGAAGGGCACTTTTTTTTCTCCACATAATACTCACGCTGACGATGCAGAAGAACTTCTTTATCGGGAGGAACATTTTCAAATATTTATTTATTTATTTTTCCCGGCTCCTTTCTCACCGCCATCTTTAGTCCCGTAGTAATTATAGAGGAAGCGCTTTCGCGTGAAGGTAAATCAGCCTTAAATACCGGACGCGTGCCGCAATTCACCGGCGCGGCAACAAAACAGAAGCTGATAAATGACCTGGAGATGTATTTACATCTTTTTAAAGATGGTAATTTATCACAATTTAAGCGTGCAAACGGACGAAAAGAGAGACCCGAACGAATCGACTGCTGTGAAGATAATGCAGGCAAAACCAAATTCTGCAGGTAACAAAACACGGCGAGTAGCAGAAATAATGAAGCCCTGCATTCGAAAATGTAGAATTGATGATACCCTTTTTTTCACCCCTGTGCTTTTTACACAGTTGGGAACCGTTGCTCAATCGTATTTACACATGGTAGTGGACACACTAGGACTAGGTGGCAGTAGTGAGCACACATGACAGAACGTGTCGGCTTCTGAACTGATTTGTTTACTACACATGTTTTCTCATTTTGTTAAGATATAAAATTACATCGATTTGTTTAATTATTTTTTTCCACACTTGAGGCGAGTGTGAATAAATCCCCTCGGAACTGCAGGTGTAAATAAGACGGTCTTTAAGCCTCACCGCGACGGCACGATGGCTTGTTTGGAGTCTTTACAAAGACGTACAATCAACACTCGTGATTGCTCGTGCTGTACAAATATCAGCCGGATGTAAACCTGACGGCTTTTTGCTTTTTTATACCCTGTACATGAAACCCTGTCAGATCTCCGGGGAGGCCTGAGGTGGCATTTATTCTGATGCAATTCACCTCCACAACACTAGGGGGTGTCGAGTTTCTGAGGGTTCTGTGGCGTTTGTGGTAACTTTTCAGTTTTAGTGATGATTGAGGTTCTTGATGCTTGTAGTGCTCCCCCTTGTGTTTTTAATGGCTAAAACACCTGGATTAGTGCTCCCCCTTGTTGTTCATAATGGCTTTAGTGCTCCCCCTTGTGGCTCTTGATTGCTATAGTACTCCCCATTGTTGTTCTCAATGGCTATAGTGCTCTCTTTTGTGGCTCTTGATCGCTATAGTGCGCCCCCTTGTGGCTCTTGATCGCTATAGTGCTGCCCCTTATGGTTCTCGATGTCTATAGTGCTGCCCCTTATGGTTCTCGATGTCTATAGTGCTCCCCCTTGTGGTTCTTGATTGCTTTAGTGCTCCTCCTTGTGATTCTTATTAACTATAGTGCTCCCCCTTGTGATTTTCCATAGCTATCATGCTCCATCTTATGATTTTTTATGGCTATAGTGCTCCCCCTTGTGGTTCTTGATGGCAATTTTGTGCTATTGTGCTCCCCCTTGTTTTTTTTTTTTAAATTTCATATGGTATTATGTTTAAAGATTTGACTAGAACTGTAAACAGACAGAATACCAAAGATTTCTAGTTGTGGTACCAAGTCACCTAGTGTACTGTTGGACCCTTGAGCAAACCCAAAACCCCAAAACCCTTAAATGGAAAGTTGCATTAGGTCCGTTCGTCCTGTCTGATCTTCATCATCCGCGTCACTCAAGTGTCTTTGGTCTGAAGTTCTTGTCCGACACGCTTCCATTAGCAGAGAGAAGCTGTTCAATTACCTCGGCTTGAAACGTTTAAACCCTGTCAATTACCCATGCAGCTTTTAAATTATGCACAGGCCGGATCCAACCCGCGAGCGTCACACCCTCAACACGACGTCTGGCGGTTTAAAGCTTCTGTACCTTGTTTCTTTCTTCATTAGGATGATGTCCAATCACAAATGTGTAATTGTAACTTTGGAAAAACGCGTCTGATTAAATAAAAACATTTACAGGGCGGCACTTTGGTTCAAGTTGTTTTTTTTTGAAGCAGCCAGTTCAGACTCTCTGTGCTTGTGTGCTAAAATTCTGCCGCTCCACCTGGATGCTTCAGTTAAGCTACAAGACGTTTAAAAATAAAATAGCCAATCAAAGTCACATGGCAACACATACTTGTGACATCACAACATGTGCTCGACTACATAAGATACTTTAAATTGGTATTGTGTTTATAACAGAAACACACACATACATGCACACACACACACACACGTGCACACACATACATGCACACACACACATGTGCACACACACACACACACACACACACACAAAATCTCTGTCAGCTTGTTTCACACAGTAATGAACCGCACAAACGAAAGCTGCCGAGTATAAAGTGCTGCAGGCAGCCTCGTGCCAGACTGGCACCATCGCTCCTGGTGTACTTTGGGTAAAAACCAGTACGGGAGCATTTCAGTAAATCACATCCGCCAAATGTCATAAATATAAATCTAAATGTAAATATTAAAATAAAAGTAAATATAAATATAAAAGTAAATAAAAATATAAATGTAAATATTAATGTATTAATGTGCTAAATATTTCAGCCTAAACAAATATAAACGATTCGGATCTTTTATCAGATCCAGATGCTGCTGATAATCAGACGTTTTAACTTCTTGTGAGTCGTTTCATCGTCTTTTTCCATCTCAATAGAAACTCTGATGTGGCATCTTGAAAAACAAATTAGGCCTCGTTTTTCTTCCTGGGTTCCAGCCGAGCGTGAGGTCTGATGGCGAGGCACAAGCATTATTACCAATGAAATCAAGGAGAATTAATTCAATTATTTTTAATCCACTGAGGTCCCCTATAGGAAATAGTTTCTGAATCAGTAGCCATGGATGTGCTGAAGGAACTGCACACACACACACACACACACACACACACACACACATAATGCACAAGTGCACAACAACTCATAATTAAATGTGTGCAGGCTTCATCAACTCCGGCGCATCTCTTTAAGTTAAACAGCACATGAGCGCCGTTGCCGCTGCCGCAGTCGCCTGACTGGCATTAGATATGAGTTTCTTTATCGAACCAGTTCCGGCATCATCAAATACGGACGAAGAAGAACTAAATATTTCTTATTAGTGCCGCTGGAACGGATGATCGAGTCTTCGGGATGGAAACGTGACATCACTGCAAAGACAAAGCAAAACGACGATGGAATCTTATGACATCACTATAGAGCAGATTCGTTTCACGTAGCCGCTTGCATTTTTGTTTTTTTTATTTTCAGTCTGTGTTAGGACATCCACAGTACACACACGCACAAACACACACAGGACAGATTCGGTATGTCTAATCAGCCTGACTGCATGTCTTTGGACTGTGGCAACGCCGTAAAACTGCGAGATTAAAGTTCCCGAGGCTCCGACCAGCTTCAGTCCGGAAGAAATCAGAGCTGTAAGAGACGACACCCAAGACACCGAGAGAAATCAACATTCTTACCCATCAGCCACTATCACAACACATCAATAATGACCCGCACGCACACACACACACACACACATTACCATGCTTTTGTTCTGTGAGTAGATATAAAAGTGGCGTCGATATTTCTCGTCTCTCGGGCGCGGCGCAGATTACGACAGGAAACTCGAATTCCTTTTGATCTGCACGTTTTGGCTCTGAGACTCGGCGCTGATCTCGGTCCGAGTGCTTTGTGACTCGAAGATCAAGCGTCTGGTACTGTCGAACGGGCACCGCATCCCCCGTGCTGCCATGGCAACATGCAAACGTGGAGCCAGCTAAATTGATCCCCAGCTGTGTGCTGCTATGGCGATAGTGGAATACGGATACGGGACGAGAGCGGGTTATCAATCCGGAGCCCAGCTGAGCCGCCGAAGAAGAAATCCGAACAGGTCCAGCATTAAACCCCCCTGAGAAACGGCAGCTGTGCCACGGTGCCGCTTCACAGCTGGGCCGCCGTGCAGATGTGCTGTCGATGATGCAGCAGGGGCCCGGACACGAGATAGGAACAGATTATTAATTTTATATAAGTAAAAAGATCAATAGATTAAATCTGATCGACGTCTCGCGACACAAAAATATTATAAATGGGTGTTTAAAGTTTATCGTTTATTCTCTTACGTCTCCATCCAAGCAACTATGATGTCACAGTGTAGTGAAGGAAAACAAAGTCACTGGAAACAGAGAACAACACAAATCGAGCGGTGTGTGTGTGTGAGAGAATAAGACCTTCCGCATGAAATATTGGCTTTAAAAAGGGAAAGAAAAGAAAAAAAACGTCTGCCGGTGAACGAGGAGGGAATAAGAGGATCCGGGGACGTTCAGGACAACGAGGTTGGAGCATCTTTAGCACCTGAACAATTAACACGTAATGGCACTTTAAGAGCCTGCAGTTAAAAGAACTGGCGCTGTACATTATCTGCGTCTTTTGATGGCACGGCAGCCTGGCATAATCCTTCATCCCACGCCCTCGATCTGTAATTCTAATCCTGACTCTAAAACACCCAACAAAAGACGAGCACACGATCATCACGTGGTCGGAATATGTAGTCAAAGAAATAAAAAATGACATCACAAATAATACTGGTGGTTGCTTAGTGATCCGGGCTCCTCACCCGGCATTGGAAACGTTGCCGGTTCGATTCCCGAGAGTCACAAGAGTTTAGCCGGGCATCAGATTGCCTCACGGCGCCCGGGGCGCGTGTGCTCGCTGCTGCCCCCTAGTGTGTGCTTTACTGCACATATTTTAAGTTAAATGCGGAGCACAAGGGTTTAGAATCGATAATTGGTAAATATGATTAAATTCTAATCAAGTGTTTATTGCATCGCATTTATAGGAGCGCACAATCAATGGAAAGGTTATAATAATAATTTAATAATAATAATAATAATAATACATTTTATTTGTAACACACTTTACATTAAAACTATTCCACAAGAGCCACAAACGAACCTTGAAACGATAAAAATCTCATTTATTATATAGCAGCAATAACCAAAGTTAAACAATGTATGTATATGTGTATTAGATGTTTAACTAAAACCAAAGATTTAAAGTCCGTTAAATTGTCTCTGGTGCCCTCGGATGTTCGCGGGGAAAGATGTACAAATAACAAACAGGGTTTAGTGGGTAACACCGAATAAAATGTAGAAATTAATTCCCCTCGTAAACGAAGCAACTGGCAACCACGACTTTTCTGATTCCACTCGGAGTTGCATTAAAGCTTTTACTGATTGCTGATTGCATTCTGTCCTCCCAGCGGGAAACGATCGATCCTTTTTCTCGATTCCACATTAATTGGTGCTTCGCTGGTTGCCGTCGCCGTACGTGTGTTTCTCGCATCACGTCCTCGGTGCCGAGTGTCGGGACCAACGCGCTTACGCGGTCACCTGAACACTTGTGACTTAAGAGGACGAGATGGTGGAACGGGGGCATTAGCATAACGGCTGTGGGGGTAAGGGGGTGGGGCGGGGGGTTTGAAGGAAAGGAAGATAGACAGGCTCAGTGAGCGGCGGGGGCACAAGACGGTTGCTCACCTCCCTTATCAGTGTGAGGCGGCGGGTTTCGGAGTCGCAGTGAGAGCGAGGGCAGAAGCTGAAGAGAGGTAGCCAAGCAATTAATTGTCTTCAAAATCTGGCATTTCATTTTAACACTCAAGCAAAGAAAGTCTATTACAAGAACAGGATGATCATTAAACCCCAGCAGTAATCTCTCACCCCCCCCCAAAAAAAAACCCACTCACACACACACACCCACACTCTCTCTCTTAGACACACACACACACATACATACACACAATTTTTCTAGCTGGTGCTTTAGACCGTCCAAAAACAGCCATTTTCCTCTGGCTCACGGTCACTGAACTGTAGCCAGTAGATTGAAAAATAATAGCGCCCCCGAGGCGACGATGGTCCATGCAGATAGATGAAGTCTCTTAACTTTTTTTTATTTCACTCGAATAGAGAGTTCCGGAATCGTGGCAGAAGTCTGGCCGGGGTTTTGGCCTGACCGACGGTCGGGGGATTGAAACCAATGGACACCACGTTATCGTGGATTCTCGTCCTCCAATCAGACACTGAACATCGTAAACAATGCTGTCGTTGTTGCTTTTGTAGTTCTGCGTTGTGATCGTACTGTATTTAGTGCATAGTGTAATTCACCTCAACAAGGCCAGAGGGCGCCGAGTTGTAGATCGTCGTTATAGATTTTAAGCAATCCGTATCGAACGACGCACGCTTCTGAAAGTCTAAACATCGTAAACGATCCAGGCACCGACATGTAAACAGAACTTTATATACAACCGTGGTGCTGCGCCGTGTGGTCTGCGCCGGTATTACTTGCGGCGGTGTTCTGAGTTTTTATGTTTCAGATTATTTAGCAAATTTAGATTTTTTTTATGTATTCTTTTATACACTACAAACAAACCCGATCCGTGCACTCAAACACGCACTTCTGAGGACACACACTAGGGGGCAGCAGTTAGCTTGCATAATTACCCTCCCCCGGGATCGTCGTTCAGTCCTAATTCTCCGGTGCCTCGCTCGAGGGCACTTCAGTCGAGACCTGCCGACTCTCGGGTTCGAACCAACAACCTTCCGATCGTGAGTTCGGTTCTCTAAGTTCTCATCCCGGTGGATGTGAAAGACGTAAAGGAACCAGAGCGACCG
>JAOUQU010264202.1:10000-13364 GCA_028566735.1 Ammoglanis amapaensis
AAAAATAGTTCTGTCTCCTGGGATCTTCCACCGGGCTCATATCAAAATGCCAGCGAAATGCCAGCAGGGGAACGGAGGCATTCACCAAGACGCCGTCCATGAACGAACCCGTCCGAGCGCCGCATGCCGGGGCCCCCGGCTCTCCGCGAAGAGCTTCTTCATTATCTGTCCCACCTGCAAATGCCACCGCCTTTCATCAGCCTTATCTCATGCATCAGGCGCTTCCACCGCGCATATTAAAACCGCACCGAGACCGTTTCCTCCGCCCGTCATTTAAACACCGCACAGGTGAATGAGGGGTGGGGGGGGGGGGGCGGGGGTGATAATACAAAGAGCTGTACATAACCCGTAACCCCGAGGATGGGACCCAGGGCCGATCCTCATGCCACCGTGGCGCTCTCATCTTTGACCGAACCGCCGTGGTTTGTTTGAACGTGCATTTTCTCGGCAGTGATGTCAGAATGGGATTGATAAAAACGTCTCCAGATGTGCCAGGTTGTCGCAGGTAACCGTGAGCGTGTGACGTCTTTGACAGCCGGTGGGAGGAACCGTCGGGAATTAAATCGCTCATTCGGAAACCTTGGCTGTCATAAAGTGCGAGTTTTGTACAGATGCAAACATCAGCATCCGGCGCTACGGAGAGACGAGCCATTGAGAGTGAAGGGCCTCGCCCAGGGGCCCAGGAGTAGCGACATGCTCTCCTGTTCGGTGCTTTAATCTCGCTGAGACGTTGCTCCTCCATTTAATGAACTTTGAATACAACTCTAAAGGTTGTGTTTAGAGAACCCTGCTTACCCATCGAGTGGTTGCCGGTTCGATTCCACGAGTCGTCAAGGCAACGGACCCCTAACTACCTAAACCTTGGGCGCCTTGACCGGGGCTGCCCACCGTGTGCCACATCTACTACATGTATGTAAACATCCAGCATCCAGCGCTGCAGAAACGCGACCAACTGAGGCTTAAGGGTCTTCCTCAGGGGCCCATGAGTGACACCTTGGTGGTAGAGGACCGTACCTCGAACCGACAACCTTCCCTTTCTGGGGGTCTCTATCCCAGTTCTGTAATGACGAAGCCACCGAACCTGAATTTAAACATATAACGATCGAAGTCATATAACTATAAATTACATTTTGTGGCTCACGTGGGGTGGACGGTTCGACTACATGTAATGTAACCGTAGCAACGTATAGCGTACGTCATCACGCCGTACACGGACCGTCGGCCCAGCAGTCCCTGACGGGGAAACCGATGAGATTCGCTGAGTTTTTTTCTTCTTCTCTCTCTCCTCGGGCCCCCGTAAAGATTCGCCGGCTACGCCAAACGACGGCTGGAGATTTATGGGCGACGCGCGCTAGCATAGTTCAGCTAAATCGCTCGCCGTTGTTCATTTGCGGCGCCGCAAAAAAACTGTATCTGTTAGAGAAAGTGAGTGGTGCATGAGAGCGAGGCAGGTCTCATTAATCTGCAGTTTAGAGCAACCGGGGAGGATTTTTTGTCTCTTTTCTTTTGTTTTCCGCTCGCCGAGGGACGATATCCGTGCACCTCAAGACGGAAGACGCCGCCACCTCACCCTGATCGATCAGGGTTAAAGATAGCGGCTTGATTTCTGCAGACTCTGGAGCGCCGGTCATGTGCCGGGTCCGTGTTCTTTTCACGGCCCTGCAGATTCCAGTACCATCCGTCCATTATTGTAAGGGGGGGGGGGGGAGAAGAAGAAAAAAGCTTCTTTGCTTGATCTTAATAGTGCATCACCTCCCCTTTGTTACCACGGTGATAACCAAGGCCGGTCCTATTCTCCCAGGATACAGAGACAAGAGATCCGTCCGCTAAGTGTCATTTCGGCGGCATTTCTGGACCCTGTTATGGCTTCTGCTTCGAGATAATGAAACGTCTCCGACTGTGGAAGGAAATAAAATAATAAATAAATAAATAAACTAACTAACCATGAGCAATGAGATTTGCTTGCCGGATCGTCCAGACGGTCTTTTTCACGGATTACCTGCTAACGATACGATAAAACACCTTGCATGGATGCTAATATTTCGTTTATTTATTTAAATAAATACGCCAATGAATATCTTCATAATAGAATCATCAGGTCCCGCCCCCAATCGACAAAAGACTGAAGGATTAAATCTGGTCATGCATATCAAAGGCATCATGACGGCGTCCCTCCCAACCAAACAAGTGTGTGTGTGTGTGTGTGTGTGTTGGTGGGTTATTGTCAGGATCGGTGTCTATTGCTGTTAATTAGGTCACCTGATGGACTGATGAATCGGGAGCTGGTTTCGGAGGAGTGATTCTAATTGACCACCTGCTCATTTCATCCCTGTTTTTATTTATTTATTTATTTATTTGTGATTCTGATGAAGTGCTGATGAAACGAGGCTCGGTGACGGCGGCCGGCGGCGGCCGTTACGAATGCACAATGATGCAGATGTAACAGTTTCATGCACGATGTCAAACCCCCCCCCCCCCCACCTCCCCCGTGTTTGGACCGGACTGATGATCGTCCCCGAGTAACGGGAGGTTTTAATACTAATGTGGCTTTATTACATCATAAGTGCATTTATCGTTTAGGATTGTATGTGCAACATGCTTATTTACTTACGTCTAATAAAAGTTCTTCAGGTAATCGATATGAAACATGTGCAACAGGTACAGATGAAAACAACCACCTTAAACGGATCCGTTTCATTTAAAATGCACTGTGATGTAATTCACATCCGTGGCGCTAGAGGGCGCCGAGTTTCTGAGTGTCCTGTCAGGTCCTATTTTATTAAATTCATAGTTGTTCGCTCTTAACTGGCGCTGACGTCTACATTTCCTCGTAGGTGTGGTGCTGGGTTCTTGCTATCACGCGTTCACATAGGAAAATACGACTAGTTGCCCCCTGCTGGTTTCTTCCGGGAATTGCAGAATTTCAGGAACGCTAAATGTAATCCAATACAAGAGAACATGAATTACATTCTCGAGACTTTTTAAAGCTTTTGATTTGATTTGATGAGTTTCTACAGAACATAACGCCAACAAACAAGAGCAGGAATGTGGAGATAGAAACAGAACTAATTGCTGTTAGTGTAATAGTGCCGATAATCTCCTGCATCGGAAGCGCTGGCGTTTCCCACCGACAGAGTCACTGTGCTCGCTGCAGATCTCAGCAGATGTATAATTTATGACGCTTGGACTCATTGTTATGCAGTTTTAAAAGTGTTTTCATCACTGTCATCAGAATCTATCGGACTTTTAATAATGCAGGACGTTTGAGTGGCAGCAGCTGTTCTGTGTGCTGCCCGGATCTCACTGTGCATTTCATTAGACTCCAGATTTCTAAGCGTCTCTCTATTATACATAATATATTATA
>JAOUQU010264310.1:0-13363 GCA_028566735.1 Ammoglanis amapaensis
GGATATGCGAAGAGAAACATTTCGTTGTACTGTACATCTATATATGTGTAATGACAAATAAAATTGAATTTGAATTTAAATTCCATCACGCTTTACCATTGCTACATCATGGACCCTTCACTGAAAATCTCCAGGTGCAATGCAGCTACACACCCCAGAAAGGATGCAAATCCATTGTGGGGTGTCAGTCACCCTTTCTTGTCCCGAATCTCCATATCCCATATACATATAAATAAACATATTTACAGAAACATGTTTCTCTGTAGTGTGCTTGCATAATTAGGATGTAATATGATTCAACAGACTCATTGGCAAAACCACTACAGATGCCAAATTATAACCTATAAATATCCTATTACATCAAACTCTGTTTTAATGTGTTGCCAAGTATTATTTTAGCTCTTACATATAAGGTCTTTATCCTTTTAACGCGTAAATAAATACCTTTTGTCAGATACAATTTACAATACCTAAACATTTTGATATAAGTACATAAAGGAACTAGCAGTGCTAGTTCATACAGAGACAACTAAAATGAATGATTATGCTGTTTGTTCTGCAAAGCATAGTGTTTTAGCACATAGGCAAAAAAAAAGAGATGACGTTGAGGCTAGGGGGAAGGAAACACTCTTTACTGGGTGGAGAAAAGCTATTGTTTTCAAAACCTTTAGGGCATGATGTCAGCTTTAAAAAACATAGCTTTAATGCACCAAATATTGACGTTTGTTACATGAGTCAGGATTGATCTTATACCAAAGAATATGCTAAGATACAGTTGATAAATGTAGCAATGCTCTCCTTTTGTTCTTTGCAGACCTGAAAGCTAATCTGACTCATCGGTTTAAAATTACGTCTAACCATCACTTCAGTGACTATTTGAGACTACAGTGTGTCACTGTGTCTCAAATAGTGCAGTTTTCTCTATTCATTTGCTTCAAATACAGAAACTCAATGCTAATATAGTTTATCCAGTCCAAATGTATGTAGACACATGACACTTACATATGATGTATGTGACAAGATTGTTAGACAGCCCATGCCAAGACTACAGGCATGAATAGGCTCCCAATTAGTAGTTATATACACCACATAGACATAACATTATCCGCACTTACAGGTGAATCATTTTGAAAAAGTGAATAATTCTCATGATGAATTAACCAAGGCCCAATGATGCATTTGGTAGGGAAGGCTGGCCTATGTGATCCAACAAACCAGCCATGATAGCTCAAATTGCTGAAGATGTTCAGATAGAAAGGTGACAATGATTGTATGTCTGATTAGTGTACATTAAATTCTTTGTAAATATTAAAGAAAAGACACCTAATTTAGGTATTTAGGTGCTCCAATATAGTATGTGCAACATAAAAGTTATGCTAGTCTAGTATGTATCGCATTATGTTACTTAATAAGAACATATGATGAGTTACCATCTAAAAAGCACAGAGTGCAGTGTTATAAGTTGTGTTAGGTGAGAAAGACCAAGAATAGACTGATAATGCAATCCAGTTCATGATGCCAATTCAGAGTCTAGTCTGCTTCAGGCAACTCAGGGCAGAGGGCATTGAAGAAAGCTGACCCATCCATTATTAGAAAACTAGATTTGTTTTTAATACTTGCTCTTCTCCAAACCTATAGCGAGAAAGAAGACAGTTTGGGTGGACCTCTGTGTTTCACATTCTGTATAGGTCTCATCCTGTCCTTGGGATTTGCACTCTGTACATGTTTTTCTTGGCACTGATCTACTCCCACAGCATTTGCTGTTTGATACAAAACTGCTCTGGGGGGAAACTGACAGTACCAGCAGATTCAAACATTTAAATTGAACAGTGTGTTCCAGATGAAGCTCCAGCTGATCTTTTATTTTACTATAAAACTTTTTTATAATTATTTTTATATTATTATTATTATACTATTAAAGAAACTCATTTTTTTGTTAGAGGTGCCAAACTCCAAACCGAAAGGTATTAAAATACTGTATATAAATTATCGTATAATAATGTAGCAGATATTAACCTAACATTATCCTAAATAATGTGAGCACTATTAATGATGATTGTATATTTAAACAGTAAATATATATATAAACTCTTGCTGATAACATAAGTATAATAATTATAAGATTTTTACATTGAAACTGGAGCATGATGCAAAATGTGCTCATTATTTTTGTACAATAATTCATTTACATAAGAATTGTAAACAAAAGGAGAAGTTGATGAATTCAACAGGCGATTCTGGTATGCAACTAACTGTTATGAATGTACCCAAAATAAGTAAAACATAAAAAATACTACTATACATGTCAATAATGCATGCAAAAAACTTGAAATTTTTAATGTTTAGCAGTTGGTCACAATAAACAAAACAAATGTATTTTAAAAGATTTTTTGTTTAGATTAGAATGGCAGTTCATTCATTTAATGAGTATGTATATAGAGCTGGAATTCCGAGATGAACATCTCAGTCAAGACATAAATACATTTTAACATAGATTGCTGGTTAAATAAACTCTTCTTGCTGGGCGCTAGTTAACCAGTGATTCTATTTCTTTTGCTTTGGAGATATGGGATAAAAAGGTAAACACAAAATAAAACAGATTGTTTAAATCCTGTTACTTCTAGAGTAACAAGAGAAAAAAAATATGTCAGTAAATTCTCCACACTCAGGACTGACACAGCTCATACCTAGTGTGCACTGAAATGTAGTGTCACTGCAGAATGTTGAGTAAGATTTGCTGATGCCTCTAGAGGCATCTCATTTGTCAAGGGTGGTTTTGTCATGAAGGCCAAGGAATGCTGCAATGTCATCTTAGTTTCTAAAATATATTAATTGTATCCCACTCACTCATTAATAGTACTACACACACACACACACACACACACACACACACACACACTTACAAGGTTTGTATACAGGTTTGTATTTTGAACTTACAATGGAGGTACTTCTGTAGTTTGCTTTGGTTAAGCACGTCAGCTACATGGTAAATATTTCAACATAAATGTTCACCAGACAGACGCCTAACATGGAATTAAGGTTTTTTAAAGGCACAGACTACTAGTGAAGAAAAACATTTTATAAATCATCTTGGCTGTATGTGGTCTGATCCTTAAAAGTATCAAGTTAATACTGGTTCTGATATAAAGGTGTGATATCAGAATACACAGAACAGCACAGTTTGTTGTGTATGAGGCAGCAAAGGGGGGAGCAACACCATACTAGGAATGTGGTCACAATGTTCTGCCTCGGTGTATAAAGCTATAGAAACAAACAATAGCAATGGCTATTGAAAATCTGAAATTAATTAGTAGCAGAAGCACATGCTTACAATGTATGTAGGGGGGTAGGATTGTGGAATCTCATTCATATAGTATAAGAAGTGTGCGATAGCTACTAAAAGTGCATGCTCACAAATCAGTTTGCCCTGTAGCCTGACTGTGTAACCATAACAGCCTCTTGTAAGTAGAGCAACTTGAATGAAGGAGCAGCGGTATAAATATATCTGTCATAACCAAGTGCCTGAAGCGTTGCTATGCTTTTTTCATGGATTGTTTTTCTTTACGTGAGAAATACCCATCTCTCCACTGCAACTGCCTTTAACTTCATGTTTTATACATGACAGTTTTCCTAAGTACCTTGACAAATGACAAATGCCACAGTAGAGTGGCTTTGCTAATTATATAGATATGCCAACTTTCTGTCAATTAATTGACTAAAGTAATAAGCTAATTATTATTATTTTTTTTATTGGAATAGTATAATGTAACATGAGCAGCAACAAAAGGGAATATAGACATATATTGGTACATTCCACTTTTTTGAGAAAGAAATAACTAAAATAAAATAAAATAAGCATACTGATTAAATTGTTGAAACATTGTATATTTAAGCTAAGTAAATTCAAAAGGAAGTAATAAGCTAATTCTTGACATTTTTAGCATTTATAAAGAACTTTTTATCCAAAGCAACTTATAATTATGATCGAACACAATTTTAACTTGACAGTTGGACAATTGAACCACCTAACTTCTGACATTCTGTTTACTAGTCAAGCAGTAACTTAACGACTAGATTATGACTAGCCCACTATATTTACTTCAGTAGTGACAGATGAACAAAAGTGAACCTTTATCCAGTTTGATTGCAAGAACTCCACACCTTCCTGCCATAGCCATGCTCTTTATTCTCTCTTGAGACTGGCATTACAGTGCCCTAGGTCATACACTCCACCTGGACCCTCCAACTAGCTCTACACACCTTTTCAAATAAAGAACACAAACATGATGCACCAGACTAGAATTTAAAGGAACAATGCAATGAATATGATATGATTCAACCTTTTGATTTTTAATATATAAATATATTTTTAAAAAGCAAAACATATTAGCAATTTATGATTATGGGCGATTAGGTCTAGACTTCTCGGACAGTTGTGTGTATACTATTTGTAGAAGTGTTTCATGTAATTCAAATGTTCTGCATCAAGCGAAGTATGTCTCCAAGTGCATGACTGCACATGTAATCATATAATGGACAGGAATTTTTTTTTTAATTATGTATGGATTTAACTGAACATTACCAACAAAAAGAACCCACAAAACATGTATATGATCTATTGGTAAAGAGACTAATCATCTTATTCATATACCACCTTGCTTTAGTTCACATTGCTTTATCTTATGAGACTGAACAGTTTCCTGCACCAAGAGTGAGTCAGTTCCTACAAGGGTGTAAACACATATTTTAGACATGTTGAGACTGTTAAGTGATCTTACTCACCCCCCTCTCACAAAAATAAATAAATAAATGGATACACATTTTATATATTGTATAAATGGGATTTTGTTGGTATACAGTACTTTTAGATCAGCACAAATAGAAGCTTAAAAATGGTAAAATCTGTTTATTTACTCTAATAATAAGAGTTATATTGCTTGTTTCTGTAGAATTCTCTGTAGAATGTTTGGGAGCGTTGATCTACATAAAGATTTCATGTTTTATAGAAGTGTTTGTCAGAAATGTGTTTAATGGTTGTTATTGTGTTACATGTGCTCTACATATGCACCTTTCAAACAAAAGGGTTATCATGGAACATTTAATAAAGTGATTCCGCTATGTTGACACACTCAGCCCTAAACTACAGGGTTGCATGATGCAGAATGGAATATTTCTTGCTGTAAAGTTTGCCTCACTCAGCTTTTTAGCAAAATATGATGTCCTTTGTGAGCTGACTTGGACATACTAGGACAGCAAAAAGAGGAGCTCACTGTGCACAACGATTTTATATAATTATAACTGTTTTGTACAAATCACACACATAAAAGGTTTTGTAAAAAGCAATTGAATGATTTATTTATACATGCTTCCTATTTAATAAATACAATTATCCTATTTTTCTTTTTATAATATGGATCGTCACTGAATTAAAACCAACCTTTAAGGAAAGGCAAAATGCACACCATGTATGTATTTATAGCTGTATTTGGAGCTGTAGTAACCAATGGAAATATATAGAGTTGTATGATTTAAAAAATATTGTTATTTAGATATTTGGTTTTATCAAAAGATAATCGAATAAAGCCCTCAATCCACACATGTAGCTTGGTATTGCTGAAATTCGTTTTTGTACTAGTGAATTCTGTCATTGTTGAAATTATATTGTTGCACTTTTTGTGGGTAGCACTGTTGAAGTATCTAGATTCAAATTCCTATAGTCCAAAACATGCTGTCAGCTTCATTGGAGACACTAAATTTCCATGCTGATTAGGGCTGGAGCAGAAGACTCCTCGTGTTCACCAGATACACTGTAAGAAACTGGTTCATATAAACGACCTGGTTTTATCCTGAAGGATAGTAGAGAGCGTGTTTACAGTAAAATGTAGAGTGAATAATTGATCTTAGCAGTCTGCTATATTTCCTGCTGTCAAAAGGTTCTCGGAAACAGCCAAGAGCAAATTGCACAGTCAATATATTTTTTGTCTTTTAACTTTTTGCATTGCTCTTCATTCAGATACATAATAGTATTTAAAACAACTCAGTTATCTTATAAAAAACAACATTTTTATAGAGGCGGGTGGCTCTGTTACTTTACAGCAAGGGTCTGGTAACATTTTCTTGACTGGTCTGTGAGTTTCTACAGTTTCTGACTGTATGGGTTTCCCCAGGTGTTTTTACCCCAGTTCAGAGAACTAGCTGGCCAATCAAAGTTTTTATTGAAATTAAACTAAAATTAAACATTAAATAAATAAGCCTGTGAAGTCATTTTGTTGTTGACACCATGTTGTTTATGCCAATATTTAGTGTTCCAGAATGAATTAGATTTTACTGGTAAATAAATGGGTTTTTAAAACCAATGTCTGTTGTGTTCTGTTGTACATGAGTTCAGAACCCTATATGTTTTGTCTGGTGTAAATTTTTATCCAAACTGAATTACTAGATCTGCTGAATCATGAGACTGTTTAAAAGTAGTAATGATAAAAATGCTAAATGTGAGCTAAATGCTATGGCACACAGAATGTCAGCTTCTTGAGCAAATCAGAATGTATTTCCAGAACTGCGGAAGCTGAGTAGTGTGAGATTGTAGTAAGTAATAAATGCTTGTGCTCTTTGTTTTAGAAATGTACTGTAGTACTTTAGTTCTTGTACTGCATTTAACTACTTTAACTGAGAAACCACTAAGTATTACAACCACTAAAGCATCAACCTTAACCTGAGTGTAGATCACTGATGTACTGTATAACTGTGCAGGTAACAGTGGCTCACATGTAGCATTATTACATTATAACTACTATTAAATGATTTTGTTGTTCTGCAGATCCATTGATATTCAGGAGAAAAATGTACATAAAGCAAAACATATAGGATTCTCTTATTTTCATATAACTATAAATAATTAGGATTATTTATTACTACAGAACATAATAGAAACACTACTTCCATCACTAAACAATCTTGTTAGCTCTATGAAAACTTTTTTGCCTTGATTTGTTTCACACTGACTTGTTTAAATAAAGCGGGAGCTACATGTGTGCATTTTGCGATTGACTGGCATGTCTCAATCAACTTTTTAGACCCCCCCTGGTTTAGAATATGTGGGAAAGTAATGAAGCTTCATCTTTTGCATTAGCAACTTTTCAACCAATATTGTAAAGTTTGTCTAAACAGTGTCAAAACAATGTTAATAACAAATCTAAATCATGGCATGTCTGTTTTTGTATATTTCGTTCTTCATGTTTGTCCAACTGCATTAATATCGTTGTCCTAATAATAATAATAATAATAATAATCTCCTCATGTTAAGAAATACAACAGACAATCCAGATGCCCAGTGGAGATATATCATTGTTGTTTTACTTATATCAACAGAATTAATCAAACAGTGACATTTATGCTGACTATTGTTTTTGCATATCATTTGGCAGCTTAAATTCAAACATTCCTAATCTGAATACTTATTGAACACCACTCTAGGCCATCGGACTATGAATACGCGTTTATTTTACTTGCTATGGTTGTAACATTTGCAACGATTACACAAGTTAAATATTTAAGCTGCTTAAATGGATGTAAGCGGAATATGTCCACGAAAGCTTTATCATGGCTTTTATAGATGAGCTTGTTTAAAGCTGCATGGTCCAAGTGCATGGTGGGGAAACAGCTTGATCCTGGTCATTATCATTAAGGACATCCCATCTCTATAAAAAACTATTTCAATGTACAGGACACTACACTGTGTCTCATAATAAGAAGCTTAGCATGTAGGTATTATAGATTCTGAATTTAATTTATATCTAGATAGACATTTGGAAAAGCAAGTCAAACATTCTTTCTTGATTTAATTAGGTAAAAAATATCATGCCAATAATTTTCTTTTAACAGCCCTGTTAGTTTGGTAGTATGCAACACGTACCAGAGTACACTGCTCCTGAGAAATTCAGCATATCCGTAGGATTTTTGACCTCCAGGGTATATGTATGGCGTTCTACTTGGGAGTTTGCTTATCCCAGGGAGAGCATTAGGGAGTGCACCCTGTTTGATCATTTTGAAGAAGAGAAGCAGCTGCATACTGTGGAAATGATGCATGGTGCTGTTTTAATGTTAACAGCTGCAGATGTGGCCTCTTTGTTCACAGGGGACAGATCACAAACAATTCTCCCTAAATGATCATGATAACAACTACATACACTGCTCACAAAAAATATATATACTATTTGGATTTTGGATGAAACACCTTTAATATTGTGTTATACGAATAACCGAATCAGCCTATCGTGTAATATCCTAAACCGAGCCACAGTAAAATATTATTATTTTTTTCTTGCACATTGAGCAAGAGTGTTTACTCAGTCATACCAGTAGATGGCAGCAGAGTCTTAAACTGCCGTTATCTCTATGGAAAACAAAATAAACTTTTTCAAGCACCATTTCTTTATAAGTAGGATACTTGTAAGACTACCTTGTAAAACTCAAAAAACACTACACAAATATATTGCATATATTTCTTAGAAATATATATTGTAAGAATTTTACTACACATTTGTCGACAAAATGAAGATCATATGTCTATCTTTGCTAATGTTGTTTCTTGTTTTTGGGATGTGCTAAATAGATTTGTTCTAACAAACGATTGATTAACAAATGATTAAATAAAGTGTTAAATATATGCATCTATACTTAGTTTGACTTGGATAAAATAAATCCACTATTACTGCTTCACTTTTTGATGGATCATTCGTGTCAGAGGCATTGCCGAGTTTTTAAAAGGTTGGCAGCGGTTTAACTAAAAAACTTTCTGGAAAAAAAACCCTCAGATACAAGCTCTGCAAAAGGTGCAATGTGATCCAAGATAGTGTGGAGCTGAATACTTGTTTACTCTTAAGTAAATAGCCCCAGCACTCTTTCGCGTGTGTGTGTGTGTGCGTGCCGTTGTTACAATGAATGACACTGAATTTAAGCATTCTATTAAGGCGAGAGAGGAAAAATAGTGAGCCAATTATTATCTGCACTCAATTCATGTAGCTGTTAAAATGCAAGGTGAAGGCCTGCACAAATTATGCAATGGGATATGTTTTTTAAATCATTATGCTGTAACAATAAAAGAAACAGGACAATCACAAATAAAATCTCACCAAATTAATAGAAGCAAAGTAAAAAATAACAGTAAATATGTAATGTTGTTTGGCTGACATGTTGACAATTAGGAATATAAATTAATTTAAATTAAATAGAAACACTAAAATAAAGCGAAAAATAAGAAACACAATGCTGAAAACAAATCTTTTCCTCAATTAAAAGAAATACCACACCATGACAGGAGAAAAATGAACAATGCACTACTCTTTTTAAAGCTTTTATAGCTTTACAGATAGTAGAATAAATGAAGGTTCATAAAGGAACTGTAAAATGTATCAAACTATCAAAAGAAATAATCCATAGTTCTGTGTTGAAAGTAAAAGTTCTACTATACAATTTCACAAATCTACTGTGAAAGTGCAGTTATGCTATGAAAATTCTATTTTCTACCTTACAGGTTTGCAGTACTGCTATAAAAGTTCACAATTCCACTGTAGATAAATGTAGTTATATCTAAGTGGTTAAGGTATTGTCCTAGAGACCAGAAGGTTTCAAACGCCACTTCTAGCAAGTTGTTGTTCTTTTGAGCATGTAAATATTTACAGTTCTAGTATGAAAGTAAACAGTTCTGCTGTATCTGTTTACAATTCTACTAGGAAAGTTCCTGGCTTAGCAACATTGAGCATTGTAGTACTTGAGCACTAGTTAGCATGGTAGTGGGTTTCGACGCGGATTGGGACGAAACCTTGCGTTTAATTTCCCCCTTTAATAAGCGCACAGTTTCCCTAGGGCTCTGTAACCCTGCCTTGCGGAAGCCCTGTTATCAGTACAGGCAGGTTTGGACTCACACATGGAAAAGAGGTTCCACAAAGCCGGGCTGTTCTTTGTTTTTCCCGGGAAGAAAGAAAAACTGCTTGGGAAAGAGAAAGGAAACGCGGAGAGACTGAAGCCGCTAAGAACATTAGCTGCACTGCTGCACCACAGTATGAGGTTTAAACGCAATGGTTCGTACACTTTACATCGGTAAGTCCGGCTCTGTCTTCATTCACGCCTTTATTTAAATCACTGTAGATGCTCCATCCGTCAGCTAGTCCTGATGTGTATAAACACTTAAGTAAATCGTCAAATTAGCGTGTCAAGTATTAGTTTTAAGCAAGTTATAGAATGTTTTCTTTTTAAATATATAATCTCCCCTGGAGAAAAGAAAAACAACGCGTTGCATTATTGGGGGATTATATTATATGTACCAGTATCATTGCTTGTGCTAATAGAACACGTGTCCGGACTGCTGGGTTTGGAGATGACGAAGAAATACGAAATATTAAATAAAGAAAAAAATCAAACATCTGTATTTGTTTTTTCTATATTCTTATTGCGTTTTTTCTCTAACCCAACCCAGGGTTACAGTCACTGACCACGAGGACACAAATCTTGTCTTCTAACTATTGTATTTGCATTCATCTCCAGATTTCTACACTTTTGTTTGAGCATCCTTTAAATGCCAATTACAATGGTTCATATGTGTATTTTATGTTAGTCGGTTTGTGGTCTCCTGAGATGTCAAGGTGTCCTAATTGAATCTCTTCTACGGTTAAAAAAAACCCTCATAAATCTAAAACAGTATTTGTTTTCTTTTTGGCATAACCTTTCATTTATTTCTAAAATGCTCATTAAGTGGTGACCATGTACATTTTTCCATTTGTTTACTATTAGAAGTTCAAGTCACATATTAAAATACTTGGCGATAATGAAAACAGACGAGACATCATTACTGTAATCAAGTACAGATGCCAGTGACTTATAACTGACAAAAAAAAAATTCTGTTAATACATTAATTAAAGCATCAGATGCATTTTTTTCACATCACTGTGTCGAATTATTGTTGTTCTTTATCACTTAAGGCACTTAAGTTGACTAACTGGTTTTCTACAGTTTTGGGTATTTGATGAACCACTGTATGCTTAAACTAATATGGTAATGTTTAATGTGGTATTATTTCTGTGTGTTTTTTTATTAAAAAATATGAAAGTAATGTAATTGGCCCTAAATAGTTATATTTTGATAATCATAATTTACTATAGCAGTTAATTGCATTTTACACATCTGGCAAATGACAATTAACAAAAGTTAAAAATTAACCTGTAACTTTGTGTGTTTTTTGTAGAGCTACTAAATAATTATCAAAGCTCTTCCTGTAATCACACAACTAAATGGCTAAGCTGGAGGGATCATGATTAACATGTTTTCTACAAGGCAAGCTGTTGCACATTTAAAACTAACATTTTCGCTAACAATAATCATTGCTTTTTATCTATTTAGTTTTAAATAGCATCAAATACTTTGTATTGCTGAAGGTATGAAAAAAAAAGTAACAAGCTGTTTGGCCAGAGCTGTCAGTACGCATGCACAATATTGATGTTGGGCACAGATATTACTTAATTAAAGGATTTTAACAAAATGACCCAATTATTGCATGTCTTTTAGTACATAATAAAATGTATTTACTAATTTAGTTTTGCATTTCAGTAGACATACTGAACTTAAATATGACAATGGCAAAGAAAAAATGGTGATTGCATGATAAAGAATGCTTAAATGCTAAAGGAACTTAGTTTAAGTTCCTAATTTTATTCAGTCTTGCATTGTAATACAAATCATCAGGTTACAGTTTATAGATGAACCTGAACCCAACTAGAGCCCAGTTTATCATAAGCGGAAGATAAAAGAGAAATGCTGCTGTTCAGACAGTGATGTCATTGTACTAATCTCCAAAAATGTAACTGCTGGAAAAACAGTTCCCTCTAACATAACAGTGAGAAAGAGTACAAAGATTTACATTCTCATTGTTAATATTTTTTGTAAATTGTACTTAGTACATAGTTGTACCACAGAGGAGTATTTGCTTAGTATTCTGTTTAGATTTTGAGATGCTTTTAGTTAATAGTAATTCCTAATTGTATGTCTTGTTCCTGGTTTATTTACAGAATAAGTAAAGAACACATTAATGTTTCTTATTTAACTATTTAATTATATGCTGACGCTAAATACAAATAAAGCACTTATGCTTGTTGGCGATATCTGCATGGGTCGGTTTTTGTAGTACTTATGGCTTTGTGTCTTCACAGCATGCATTCGTACATCACTTGCATTAACTAAATTAAAATTCTGTTAAAGCAATCAATATCTGGCACGGACTTAAATAACCCTGCATGTCAGTATGATGTTCTGAATGCGGGCAATCCAAATGTAGTATGTTAAACAACAATTAATTTTAATAAAATTGCAATTTATTAGATTTACTGGAAGTTAGGGCAAGCATAGACAAGCTAGGGTAAATTCTTTATACAGAAAAGGCTAATGTCTGCAGTTGTCAGGAACTGATTTTGCCAGTCTAATGATCCCTTCTGAAGGTTATGAGCCAATGAAAAAGTTGCTTCAAGAGACATGGTACAGATAAACAAGGGAGGCTGAGCGACAGAGACTGAAACCTGAAGAGAGAAAATGAGGAATTAAGGCAGACTCAAAGAGCAAGCGGGGAGGAAAAACACAGGGGAGGGAGGTAGCAAGAAAGGCTGAGCTTAGCATGAAACACACAAGTGCTAAGTGATCGTTCCTGACCGGCTGAGCTTGCCCACTGCGGCGGCTGCTGTTTGTTTGCTGACTGCGCCGCATCAAGGGGAAACCATCACGTACTAAAACCGTTCTTTTCCCGGTCTGTGTGAGAGTAACATTGCTGCAGAACTTTGCATGCAGCCATGCAAAAGCCTTGAAGTCTTTTATCTGGATGTGGATCAGGACAGGACTTTCTGGAACTAAGCCGAGGCTGACTGCACCAACAGCTGCATGGGGGTTCTGGTTTGTTGTGACTGCTTCTTTTATAGGTACTACATTTTCTCTTTTTCCTGCAGAACTAGTTTTTTTTCCTCTAGACAATCTTCCTCTAAAGAGTTGTTTCATCCTCCTCTGGATCTTTTGTTGTTGAGTTGTGTGAGCACATTTTGAAGATGCAGGCTATTCTGGACTTTACCTGGCTGGGAGCCAGTGTTATTGTCCGCAGGCCATGATATGGCTTTTTGTCTACTTGAGGTCTTTGAACAGGGTGTTTCGATCCAGGACAGCCAATAGTCTCAAGGGTATATGTTGAACCAAATAAATGCCAGTCCTGCTCTTTAAATTTTAAATCTTGGCAATGTTTGAAGATTTTAAGCTTGTGCTTATAAAGGAGAGAAAATTAATGGACTCTTCAGTTTCAAATGTGGTTCTGGTTTTTACTCACTGCTGCATGTG
>JAOUQU010264417.1:0-13363 GCA_028566735.1 Ammoglanis amapaensis
GGGGGGTTCGAATCCCAGCTCTATAACAATATAGCTTTGAAAACAATGGAGTGCACACTTGTAGTTACAGTATTCGCTCTGTGCATCTGTTTACGATATTTTGAAAGCGTTCGTTGTTCAATATTGATCGACTCAAAAAGGTAAACACAAACGTGACAAAAACCTCCGAAACTCGGCGCCCTCTAATGTCGACGTGATGAATTTATAAATTAGAAATCACAGCCTTTTACACAGCAAGGGAACATTTTTATCGGCAAATGAATCGTTGGAATCGCACGAGTTTGACATGCGGCGAATTGTGGCGGTCTGCACCGGTCTGTATCAGGGAAGGAACCGCTACTGTGAGTCGGACATTCACTATATTCGTTATGATCGTCATTAAATGTTCTTTTTTCCGTTACGATAGGCGGCAGATGTATATTGGTACAATAAATAACAGGATAATCGCCTGGATGAAAAAAATGACAAGCGCCATCCAATTACCTAAATGTGCACTCAGGAGTGATGAGAGGCGTTTAGACGTTTGTGGAAATTGACCAGGCAATGATTCAACCTTTACTGATAAAGCCGGGAACGGCGTCAAATAGTGCTTAACGCCGATTATTAGAAAGGTACGCATGCTGTTGGCGTCCAAAGACGTAGCCCGGCCTGTCACGGATGAGCCGTCCAGTCTTCAGACGCCGCTAAAACGACTCTCCAGGACGAGCGTAATGTTATCCAACACCGATTCGCTGATATTGGTAGGAGCCTGTGTGCCGGCTGCACGGCACAGGATCATTGCACATTATAATTGCCTGGGACAGTGGGAGGGGGGAGGGGCGGGGTGCTCAGCCGAACCCGAGCTCCGTGTGCAATAGCCTGAAGAAATCCCAAGGAGCTCGCCTGTCTCTCACCGTCGGCGCTCGGCTGTCTTTATTCTCCCAGTGTCCTGGGAGTGCTGGAGTCGTTCGTCCGGGGGATGATTTGAATTCGATATCGCCCCTCGTGTGGCGCTATTATTACCTGTTTCACTATTTGTTTATTTATTTATTTATTTTACACTTCTGCTCTGAGTTTAAGCCTGGACCTACCCGCTGATGGGTACTCGTAGCCATTTCAAATGATTTCGACCAGCATCCCTTGTGGCCCTTGTGGCCCAATTCGTATTCATGCTGTTATCTGCAGTGTCAATAAAACGCTCGATTGGCTTTCCAACAGGTCCTCGGTTTACATCCCAACCAGGATAAATGGGAGACTTGTTTATCGATAAGCAAATATTTACAAATTTAACCGATTCTATTCTTAACCGGACAACACACGGTTATAAAATCAATAGCATCTGGAAGAACTGAAGGTGATATAAAGCCACTGGAGCGTCACTCAGCCTTGCTAGCAAAGATGGCTCTTTACCCATAGTTCATCTTGGTGCCATTTTCTTATTTATCCTCATGGAATGAATTGCATTAAAGTCTGATTCTGATGCTCAGATGTCCACTGTAGACACGTCGAAGTCCCTGCACTTGACCTGATAACAATAATAAGAAGAAGGAATTCATAAGTTGTAGTCATTTAGCGCCGTTCTCAACACTTAAGGATGCTTTACTAAATAAAATAAAAAAAATAGATCAGTAATAAAGAAACAGACAAGACATATAATGGCATGAATTATTTATGTAACATATGTAATAATGTACAAGAAAAGAAAACAACAGACATGAAAAACAAATCCCAATAAAAGTCCCAATAAAAGAATTTTAGACGTGGAACATTTTCTCCAGACCTGAAGGGGGAGCCGAGAAAGAACCAAGTCTTGCATTACAAAACTAGTCTAATAAATAGTCTGAAATGGGAGCCAGACATGAACGACATGCCCCGGAACCGAAGGTTATAAAGCGACACTTACATTCCCTATGATTGGTTTTAATGTCAATGTCGAAGCTGTTTGGTCTACAAGAACATCTGCTGTGGTCAAAGGGGTGGGGGGGGGGTCACTGTGGTCCATCATTCTCCTAACACACTCTAATCTCCAGTGTATCCATGTTTCTTCTCTTGCAGACGACTTCAAATCTTTCCTGAAGAAGTTGCCCATCGATCGTTTCTTGAACACCACGGAGGTCCTGAAGTCCTGGAGTTCGGATCCGGCCCTGCAGAGGCGCTACGCTCAGCTTGAAACCAGCGCCAAGCTAATCCTGGGCAAAGCCAGCAAGGTCGTGAGGAAGCTGTTTACTCTCAGCAAGCGGTGCCCCAAACAGCCAAAGATCAGCCTGCCTCGAGAACGGTAGCCCTGCCTTCTTAACATTTAAAATCACAGTCCATCCATGTCCATCTGAACATTTTACACCAGTCCAAAGTTCTTTATTTAATATCGTCTCAGTCGGGTTCAGCTCAGGCGATAGCGGAGACCGGGTCATCTGACACAGCACTCCATCATTCTCTGTTTCTTGGTCAAATAGCCGTTGGGAGGTCTGGCAGAGATTAATTCAGTCTATTTATAAGCATGTGTGTGTGTGTGTGTGTGTGTGTGTGTGTGTGTTTCATATACAAATTCACACCATGCTTTGATTACCAAGATGTCTCACATACTTGGACCCTGTAGAGGTTTACATAGAGGTTTAGATACTCTTCACAACCACCAAGAAGCAGCTAATAATTATGAGTACATGAACATCTACACTTGGGGTAAAGTGGAAGATAGCGTCATGGTGACTAGCGGCAAACTTGATTGTCGACTGGCAGCATATTAGTTGTCCCCAAATACATTGCAGATGCTTATTCAAAGCGCCGTTCCAAATCGCAACGTAGATGGGAAACGGCGGGGTAATCTGAGAGGCGCCGGACAGACGGCTGACACATTGAGGTTGCAGGAAGGATCCAGTCTTACCGGACTAGATGGAGAAGACCTCTGTGCGACGTAGCTAGTTCCCGTACTCTATAATTATGTGCTCCATCGGACTGACAGGACGTGGTTAACGTCGTCCGCCCGTCTGACATGCGGCGCTGCGTCTCCTGCCACCGCTCGGAGAAAAATACACACTCCCTCAGACGGGGGAAGAGAGAACATCGCTCAGAATTCTAATTAAGATGTCTTCGGTGAGAATTCGTATAGAGCAATTTAATCAGCGGGCTTTAGACAGACGAGGCCGTCTAAATAAATGATCGATCGCTTAGCCAAATGTTCTCGCGAGCTGATTCGATAATGTATAAAAATGTTCCGACAGATGCTTTTTTATCATGCTTTGTCACTCACTCGGCGGTAGATGCAGCAGATGACACGGAAAACGAATGAAACCACCCCCCCCGCTCGGGTACGAGGAGAAACGTTTAACTGTATTTACATTCAGATCAGAGAGCCAGTGCTGGACGTTGCGTCGGTATATGCAAAGAAATGGATTCGTATCATGCATGTAATGATAGACCACGAATTGATTCAGGAATCGATTCACTCAGAGGACGATTCAAATCGGCATATACCTGTTTAAAATTTACGGGAATTGGGCTTGCGATCGGAAGTCGACGGGTCACGACTGAAGTGCCCTCGAACGAGGTATCGAACCCCGTAACTGCTTCATGGGCAACGTGTGCTCTATGCTGCCCCCTAGTGTGTGTTAGGCTTGGCTCGTGGTGGCCCTAACAGACAAGAAGACGGCTAGATCGATGGAGGATATTAGTTACCCACCTCGAGTAAGAAGCCAAAATGATATCAGGGATATCGCGTGAGGCAATGGGGAATACCGGCGATGTGAGTTGCCTGGGTAAAAAAGACGTCCCCCCGGAGGATAGCGACGGCTTTAATTTATGACTGCTTGCATCTCTGCGCGGTTCTAGTCTTGAGAAGTAAGTAGGATGGTAATGGGGGAGTACTCCGCGCCAAACGCATTAATCAAAGCCGACATGACCCTTACTAAATTGGATGATGGTAAATGAAAATAAAACACCACCGATTCTCGCTGTTTGGCATCAGGCTTTGAGTGAGGAGGCTTCCTGGCATGTGGTTTAATTTTGTTTAGCAAACGAAAAGGAATAAAAAAACGATTGGCGTTTTGTTTGGATTCCATTAAGTCACTGTTCCCCTTTTTTCCGCCCACTGACCCTTCTGCCATCGCTACATTAGGCATCGTTGATAAATCCTGAAAAGGTCTCGGACACTCTTCAGACTCGTTCTTCTGCGTTTGTTTAACTCGATCCAATTTAATTAAACGCCTTTAATTAAAAACGACTTACAATTACATTGAATCGCCAATTTAAGCAGGCGAGGGTTGAGGAGCCTTGCTCAGGGTCAATACAGTGGAAATTTGGTAGTAGTGTGGCTTAAACCGGCAACCTTCTGATCTCCAGCCCATTACCTTCATCATTAAACTCATTAAACTCCGCCCCTTGATTTTTGTAAAACCTCCGTTTGTTTTTCCCATTAATAAATCAAGTTCGATCCCAAAAACCAAATATGATCATAGCAAAGTGACGGACAACTTAAGTGGCTATAAACATTTCCAGGGGCCATAGTTTGCTCACCATTGTGCTATAGAAATACATTTCCCTTAAGACTAATATTTAATAATCGTTTAATAATCCATATTCAATAGTTGTCCATGTGCTAACCGTGGTCCATCATTTCTTCCTCAGGACTCTGGGATTCTGGTTGAACCGTGTCCAGTCCCTGCTGTACTGCAACGAACATGGTATCTTGGGCTCCTTCTCAGAGGAGGCACGTACCTGCCTTTGCCCGACTGATCAGGCCACTTCCTGCCAAGGTGCCGTTCCCTGCCAGGTGGGCGAGGGCACCCTGTGTTCCTCGTGCGCCTCAGACAACGTCACTCGCTGTGGTGCCTGCATCCCGGGCAGTTTTTTGCAGCTGGGTTTCTGCCGGCCGGCCGTCTCCGTCTCCCTGGACCATTACGTGAATTTTGATCTGGACATGGTGGACGCGGAAGCGCACCACCTGTTGCAGAGGCTGGACGGCCGCCTGGAGGTCCGTGCCATCTACATCAGCAACGACGTCCGGCTGGGCAGCTGGTTCAATCCTGCTTGGCGCAAGAGGATGCTCCTGACCCTGAAGAGCAACAAGAACAAATCTAACCTGGTGCACATGCTGATGGGGATCTCGTTTCAGATCTGCACCACTCAGAACAGCACCCTGGAGCCCGTGCCTGCCATCTACGTCAACCCGTTTGGCGGGAGCCACTCGGAAAGCTGGTTCATGCCTGTCCGGCAGAACGATTTCCCAGACTGGCAGAGAACTAAGCTGGACACGGCTCTGCCCTGTTACAACTGGACACTAGTTCTGGGCACCAAATGGAAGTCCTTTTTTGAGACAGTTCACATCTACCTGCGCAGCCGGATCCTCACCGACGACCCCGGGGTCAACGAGACGCTCTTCTACGAGCCCTTAGACACCGACTCGGCCAACCTGGGGTACATGAAGATCAACAGCCTGAGGGTTTTCGGGTACAGCATGCATCTCGATGCAGATGGAGTCAAGGAGCTGATCGGACAGCTGGACTACCCATACGCTCAGGGGACCCAGGACTCCGCCTTTCTGGCACTGATGGAGTTGAGAGACCGGGTCAACCGGCTCACGCCGCCTGCCGAAAAGCCGCTCGACCTTTTTTCTTGCCTGCTCCGCCACAGGCTCAAGCTCTCGGTCGGGGAAGTGGCCCGGGTCCGCGACTCCCTGGCCAACTTCGGGGACAAACTGCCCGGCTCCTCTGGGCCGGAACTGGCCCAACTGTGCAGCTAGCTCTGTGGATTTGATGAGACTGCATCTCGAATCGAACCAACCACTAATCTGACAGATTCGTATCTGTGGGTGTGTTTGAAAACCTTGGTGGCTGTCTGGTTGTCTTAGGTGATCACTTAATCACTTAACTTAGGTGATCTTAGAAGGCGATTACAGTCTTTCAGACCCTGTTGAGTCTGGTTTCTGTCGAAGGCTTTTCCTCACCGTGCTCATCCTTGGTTTGCTCAACAGGAGTGTTTGGTCTGTCGGTCCTGAATTCTGTAAAGTTGCTGTGGGACCATGGCCATAATAAAGTGCACTGTACAAATACATTAGACTTGACGAGATCCTGTTAATCATATTATTATCTGCTTCCCTGCCACGCACATTTTAACAACAACTCAAATTCATTTTTTAAAAACATATATTAATATTTTAATATAAAATAACGCCCAATCATTGACCAGCAATGATTTTGATTTGTTTTGGCTTTCAACGAAACAACAAGACACATTTTGTAGAATAATCGAGGGTTCAGGGCTTTGCTCAGGGGCCCAACCGTGGTAGTAGAGGGGCTTGAACCAGTGATCTTCCAATCTCAAGCCCAGTACCTTTACCACTAAGCTATCACTGCCTTCACTGATTCATTGATAATACTCCAACATGGGTACAGCATTCGGTCACACATCCCCTTCTAGTTGCCACACCCAGGCTATTGCCATTCTCACCCCCACAAACGACAGGGCTTATGGGTACCCACGCCCATGCAGTTTCTTCAAGAGATGCACTTGTCTTTTCACTGACGAGCCCCAACTTGCTTTTATACCTTTATACACTTCAAATTTTAATACAAGTCAAGTTTAAACACCATGTTTATTTATTTTGTAAGAGACATCACTCCCGGATTCTTGCTTCCATTCGAAGGTGACTTGGTAGGCAGGATATGAAGGCCACTAGGATTCCGAGCAGCCTATTTCTCTGGAGCATGCACCAGGATGACATTACACAGCGCACTAGGTTTTCAAACACACCCTATATTTACACCCGGATCTCTGTATCCCGTGGTTAGACTGAACGCAGAGATGAATGGCGGGTTTGTTTTTTCTGATGCCCTGCTTGCTTGCGATTCGAATTCTCTTGACTTTGTTTGAGCGCCTGCGTCTATTCAAACGAGGACGGCTGCCATCGAGAAGGGGATCGTTTTTAAAAACGGGTGTTCCTGCGTCAGTGTCTTCGCCTTTACCCGCATCTAAATGTTAACTAAATTTAACCAGCCCACATTTCGGAGTTGGGGAGTCGAACCCAGAGAGACAATTGCATCCTCCTGCCGGAAAAAAACCTGAGACACTCGGCTGTTTAGGGGGATTCTTTTTTTGTGTGATACATCTCAAAAAGAACCATCTTGATAAGGATTTTATTCTGATCTATTGAATCAAAATATTGCTTGCGCGGTGATATAATTGAGATACATGTTTACTTCGCTTTTCTTTTTCTTTTCCCCCGAAAAATTGCAATGTCCCAGATCCTGTATCGAGAGATAACTGTTTTTAACGTCAGACCCAGATGCCCTTGGAATCTGTCATTTTTGTATTCAGAGATAAGATTGATCCCAAAGGTGAGTATCGAGGGAATAGAACAGGATTGCTAAGATGTTTTTTTTTAATGTTCTGATCTTTTTTTTTATCTCTACGCTCTGCTTTGTAAATATTGCTCTCGTCATCGGTCGTCATTCTGGATGTAAGAGCTGCACATTGCTTTCTCGCGTTTACAGTGCCCTGAAAAGTATTCAACCCCAATTCTGTTTTTGTATTTAATGTAAATTGGTTTGTATGAATGTGGCTATGTACGTAATGGTAATAATTACAGTGAATTTTAAAACGTCAATCAAACTCTTGGTACCAGAGATTACTTTACTTTAGTATCACTTATTATTATTGGTTAGTTTTATTTTGTTTCTATGGAAGAAAAATGATTATGATTCTATGATTATAAAATCATTAGTTTTTCACTGTTGCTTTTTACATAATCACTTGAGTATATGCAGAAATTATCTACATATATACATAAATACGTCTGTGTATACGCACACAACCATGATGTATACACAATGTACTTGGGCATATGAATCATTTAGTTGGGTATGTACATGAAGTGTTTTCATATACATAAATTATGTGGATATATATACACAAATTACATTCTTGGGTATAAACATAAATTATCAGGCTTTATACATAAATTACTTCGATATCTACACAAATGCCCAGGATGCATACACAAATTATTTGGTTGTATGCATCGTTGGCTATGATGTACACAAATAAATCAAGTGTCTACAATAAGTTACTTGGGTGAATACATGAAGTATCAGAGTATAAAAAATAAATTACCTTTGTATATAATTAAATTACATATGGACATAGTATATACATAGATTATTGTTAAATAAACATTTAACGTGGGTACATATAGCATAATAAACTACATATCTACGTTTGATACATGCGTTTTTAGCAAAATACCAGGTCATATAAAAATAACCTGTGTTTAAATATATATGAAATTAATCGGATGGTATAAAGATAAATAACATAAAGTATGTTTTCATGTAATCACCAGGAAATCAGCATACATTAGATGTCTCGTATATTCACAAATCGGCACAAGAAAACAAAGACCTGCAAATCTAAATCAGCGTGCTATAATAAATAGGTTTGAATAAATAAAACTTATTTTTATTATGATAAGAACAGGAGACAAATTAGAATTAGGATTAAATGAGAGAAATACTATAAAGGCTTTAAATGTGCAGTTCTAGATAATAAAGACATTGAGGTTGAATACTTATTCTGCGCTCTGTACACGCTCCAGCATCCTTTGGAAATTTGTACTTTTTGGAACAGGCAAAAAAACCAAAAAGTTTTAATGATGAACGAAAACGAGTCTCCTGTCGCCTTCTTCAGTGGCGTCTGTGTTCCCATATCCAAGCACATTCGGACGGCCGTGTTAGTCCTTCATAAACTCGTTCTGGCTGCTCTGTTTTACTGCTTCCGTTTTCAGCTCCGAGTTCATTTACAGTGAGTAATCATCTGTAACATTTATACTCGACATTCTCTGTAAAGAATATATGATGTATCTGCTCTGTACAAATACACCGAGCGCATTTTGAAGGCCTCTGTTTAACGCCCGAGTCGTGACATCTTCACTTTTGTTCATTTTTACCGATCTACCTAAGTGCAATCAATGACTCGTGACATGCATCGGAGTTCCATTAAGCACCGGTGGAACTGGGAGTAATCGTCCACTGCATTATGAAGCGCGGGTCTAACGGTCATTTTGCATTAAAATGCCATTTATTTTGCATCCGTACCAAAAAATATGTGACTGGAAGGAGATAAAAAATATCAACCCTTTTGTGTTACCAGCATAAATGACTCGACAAGTTCTAGAAAAAAAGCATATAATTAATGTGTTTGTTTAACTCGTTGCTTATTCATTCACAGTTTGCAGAAGTATTTATTATATTTGTATTTAATAACCAATGGAAGCTTTTCGACTAGCAGTTTATTTAACAGACGCACTTCACAGATACAGATAAAGTTTGATAAAATGATATCGAGGTCTTGTTCAGTTCAATTTGGCAGTGGTTAATCATGAACATGAGACCTTCTGAGTGTCTCCGAGAACAGCACCTCGATGGACTGGTAGGTTATCTGGAGTCGTACGAACCGCAGTGCATCCCAGAGCAGATGGAGTCCGAAAAGCAAACACAACCATCACAGTGTTCGTCAAATCTGGATGCGGTCTCGGTCATGTTCTTTCAATCAATGGTGGACGTACAGTATAATATTTTTCCCAATATTAATTCGTTCTTGTAAGGTTCTAATCATAATCGATCTCGGATGCTTCTAAATGTGTCACATGATTGTCTGCGGATGATAAAATTGTCTTTTTTCAAATAACTGTAATTTATTTTCATGTATTTGATTTATGATGATAATGTTGGGTTTGGACTGTTAATGATACATATTCAGATTTCATTAATCAAATCCGAACATATTAAACCACCAGCCAGGAACCCAAATCATCCCCATAAATCAAATAAATCAACCTAAAATACAAGTTAACATCAGTGGTAAAGACCCGCGTACTTGTTTGAGAGGACAGATGATGGGTATTGAATTGATATCAGCACATACTCAATATGCATGGGTATTGGTAAATGTTGGTATTGGGCATGAAAACATGGTATAGATCGTATCACTTATCTAATATGTGCCATGTTCTATACACGACACCCAACGAAGAGGCCCTACACCAAGTTTTGTAGCCTGAGAAGGATTTACACCTGCTCTGCAGTACTATTAATGTCTCGATTCATGGAAAATCATTTTCTCATTTTTTTTATGGCGTCGTGAAAACCAGATTGCTTTTTATTTTTGGAAGGACCGATCTGTTTTTGGATAAAGTAAACGAGCGATGTTTATTCGGTCAGGAAACAGTTGAGTCGTTTTTTATACGAGCTTATAAAGTAAAATCTCTCACTCTATCACAGGCTGTGTTTTATTCCCAGTTCTTCTTGTTAGATGTTTGCAAATGCGTTGACGGATAGTTCATCTTTATCTTATTACCCGGCTCCTGCTCACCAGCTAATCACGAAGAGAGCGGCTGATCAATCACGACCCGTCACCGCTTCATAAAGAGGAAGCAGAAGCATTTAAATATCTCAAGCGCTGGAGTATTTACGGTGGCTGTATTACCACAGGACAAAATGTGTTTATGCTCTGGATTTATGAAATATGTAATCGGGCCAGATTTAGAGTCCGTGTTATTTTTTCTCTCTCTCTCTCTTTCTCTCTGCTGTGAAATACCTCCCAACTGATTAAGCCATTTCCATACATAACAACCAGAATTACCGCTGTAATTGCTTTAAGTGCTTTATCCGTAAAACTGGTGATTTGCATCAGAAAACCATTTTGCACGACATGGCATCTACATGAAGCGGAATATGCCAGCAATCTCCAGCCGTGGAAATAAAGCTCTCGAATGGAACGCATTTTTTAAATATTTATTACTGGCTGTGTATTTTTTTTTACATTTATTGACAAGCGTTGTGAAGACGAAACATCCTTTACATAGGAGGAGCGAATGAGTTTGTAAACAATATGTTAAAATGCACAAATTCCACTCCCGTTTGTTCCAAACCCGTATGTGCATTGTACAACATCTTCAAGTTCAAGCGTTGGAGATTGTTTGAAGAAGGTGGTGATTTTAAATGATTATTTTTACGCATTTAATGTTTTTTATGTTTCCAATATTCAACAGGTGGTGGCGCTGTAGCATGGATAGGACCGATTTATGAGAGATTGCAATATCTGATCAAGACCTGTAGTGTTTTATGAGTCTGAGAACCCTCAAAAGCTTACATGAATGAATATAGGTCACGTTTTGGAATCCAGTGGCGCACTTCCTGTTGGGGCGGAGTCAGATTAGATCAGGCCGTGGTTATTGATTGTTTTTCATGAGTTTAAGGTCTGCACCAAATTCCATGAATTTCTGTACATCCGAAGTGCTTCAAAAATGAATCGGATAACAATGGGGCTCTGCACCTCCGGTGCACCGGTCCTGATGGAGCTAATAATATTCATGTCGTGTCAAGATTTGGGTGTCAAGTGGGACATCAGGTAAGGTGACGCCCAAGAAGGGAAGATGTCAGTTCAGTGTGTCGTTGGTTATCGTCAGCGCTGCTGCCTATCGATGACATTAGAACGTCGTCATGCCTGCATGAACAGCATAGATAAAGCGAGGTTCCTCATACTATCCTGAGGGGGAGAAGGGGGAGGGGAAGAAAGAACAAAACCAGACACGCCGAGCCTGTACAGAAAATAACAGCATGAATATGAAAGTCATTTTGATCTTCTCTTTCGCTCAAGGCTATAAAAACATAAGCTCTTCATAATGGCTGCGGCTCATTTGAACCTAAAAGAGAAAAATATCGGAATAAATTCCCTCTTTGGATGTAGCACTGAAATGCCTCATTTCGTAGGGTTCCTGGTGTTTTGGTGCTGGATGGGAGCACATACTTAATTATGTTGCTGGTCCACCGGGTGAGAGATGAGATTAGAATGGGTAAGAAATTCATCATACGTCATGGACCGTTTCTCGGAGGCTGTGTGGTTAAAAACAGTTCTAGGAGATGAGTTTGCTGAAATATAGTGTTGGGACTCCTGGGACCCACCGGGAGCTCAGGCACTACCTTGCCACGTCTCGTACTCCAATGGAACGTCTATATCAAGCAAAACATTATGACCCTCTGCCTAATATTGTCAAAAACAGCCCGATACCGCTGATGCACTGTGTATTCGGACAGTCTCTTCGTTTGGATCATAGGGGTTGTGACGCTGTCCTGGCTTGCACCAATTTTCATTGACGCTGACCACTGATGTTTGGGAAACACCCCACAAGAGCTGCGTTTTCGAACAGGTGACCCGTTAATAGCGTTAATAAGTTATCGACAAACTCAACGGTCCGTTCTATCCTTTTTAAAGTCAGTGACAGACATTATGTACAGGACAAAGTTTAATAATGTAATTGTGTTGAAAAATAAATTGTGATTAGTAATAATGCTTTAGTTTGGGGGAAAGAGTCTGACAGCTTTTGCCCGCCTCTCCTCGAGAACATCTTATATCTGATTGGTTCAACATCCTGTCAGTTAGCTGATCGACTTACTTTACAGAAGAGGAACGTACAGACAAATAAAGTATAAATAAAGTAATGAAAAAAACAAAAACCTGGAACTTATTGGAACACGTTTATTACACGTGTTTATATCGTATTTTTACAATATTTCTACAGTTTTGTTAGCCATTCTCAAAGAGGATAGAAGTCCTGACAGCACACTTCTATCTATGATGACTGGAGGGGGAAAGGCTTATGCTTATAGGGAGGAAGAAACTTTTTAAAATGCAAAACTTAACATTCGACTGCTTCTATTTGATTCAAGAGGTCACCTACAACACCAAGGACACCCTGAATAGAGTCATGAGCATGGAGAGCCAGACTCTCCCTGGCCACAATCCCCATGGAGAACTAGATGTACATCCAGATGACGAGGCAGCAGCAGCAGGTCGGGTTTGTATGTGTCACTGAGCACGATGGGATTTCTGGAGAGAAACACGTACGAATTACGACCAACTGTCATTTCTGCTGTTCCACTCTGTAAAGCTGACACATGGTAATGTAAGAATAAATTGAATACATGTAAGACACAATATGCAGTTTTCTGGAGTGAAGGCTGCTCCCCCCCCTCTTTTCATATCTGTGCTACAGACAACAGAAGTCAAATGTTTGCTGTGATTAATAAGTAAATACGTTTCAGATTATCGGTGCACTCCATTGGACATAGCCAAATACTTGGCAGAACGAAATGTGTCTCGATTGTTTACAGGACTTGTTGTGGGGTCTGTGAGTGTGATAAATGAGCTTCCCATGATGATTCAAACTGAAGTGTAAAACGAGGACAGTATTTATTGAAGAAGTATTTCAAAAGTTGTGTAAAAATCATACTGCCACAGTAATACAGCAGCATAAGTTGATGTACAGTGTGTGTGTGTGTGTGTGTGTGTGTGTGTGTGTGTGTGTGTGTGTGTGTGTGTGTGTGTGTGTGTGTGT
>JAOUQU010264527.1:0-13361 GCA_028566735.1 Ammoglanis amapaensis
TCCCACAATCCAAAAACATGCACTAGGTTGATCGGAAATGGGTAAAATTGTCCTGTAGTTTCACAAGATCCCTGTAGAGATACGGGATTGGAGAAAGACCTGGCAACCTAGTCCGTGAAAATATAATATAGTAATATAATATAGTAACTCTGGGGATCGGTAGCAGTCCACAGAGTGACCCAAGAGTCGGAAACGACTGGAACGGGTAAATACACACACCCACACACACACACACACACACACACACACACAACTGGTAGTGACCTGATGGCATATTAGCCTGCCTGTGCATCTTATACCATGCATAATCTGTGTCATTTAGAAAATGAACTGATTTATTATATTAAATTACGATTCTTTTGTTAAATATGAGACCGAGTACGCGGATTAGAAAGACGTTGGTCTATTCTTGTTTAAGGGGGTCTGAATGATGGGCATCAGACCTGATAGCAAATAGATTGTAATTATATTTTGACGAATTGCACTTCTCAGCATGAATAAATCAACCAGACAAACCAATTCTATAATAATTACGTTACCATATTTATTCTGCAGGGGATTACTTAGTATTTGGAGTGAAATGTAGCAGCAGGGCAGATACACATTGGTCAGGGTGGTTTTTCAAATAAATAAGACTGAGTAGTACAATCAGATCTACATGTGAAGTTCATTCATCTACATTGTTACAGTTCTGCGCTGAATCATGTTACAGGGTTAAACTCCACTGGAAAGCTGGGTCTCGTTCTGTTAATATGACTCTCGGCGTGTGTTTCACACTCTACATGTGTGTATCTGTACAGTGTTTTTGCACTGTTGACAGCGAACCGAGCAGCACCAGGAGAATTTACAGGAGCAGCGTTGAACCACCTCGGCCCGACCAGATCTGTATCCAGGACCGCAGCACAGAAGCTCACAGCCATCTGGGGCTAAACGGGAAGTTCCTGTGTTACACCATGAAAGAAGCACAGTGGATTCAAAACACAGTAAAAAAAGAGAAACATGGCAAATCGATAACGGTACAAGATTATTGCTCGGCAGTCCTGATGAAGCAAGGTGGAGGTGAATTTTGACCCAAAGTTTTAATGTATATATATATGTCAATGTCCAAAATTATTTAGAACTGGTCATGTTTTAGAACCTTACAACATAGGATCGACATCACTGGTAAGGAACCCAGTCATAATGGCCTTATAATATGCTAGCGCTATACCCGTGTTTCCACTACAGTGGATACGTTTATAATAAACGAAGAAATTTGAGATAATTTGTACCATTACAACGGCGGCCTGCAGTTCCCAGGATACCGTTCTCAGGGTCCAGGTGACAGAAATCAGGTGAAGTTGTCAGGTAGACAAGATCTCGTGCAGCAGGGGGTTTCACATGAGGATCCTTCGGCAGTAAAGCAGCACGAGAACCAATTCTTGTCAGACGCACCTAAGAAGCAGCGGGTCACTGTAATCTTAGCTTGTGTAGAGAAGTAACTAATCATGCCTGATTACAGACAGACAACAAATCTAACTGTGATTTATACCTCAGTGGCTCCATCGAATCGTTCTTTGAGTACAGAACCGACCCTTCGAAATGGAGGCATCACTTTCCAACAGGTTCTGAGTTCACAAGAACCCGAAACTCCGTGGCATTTACACTCCACCTGCATGTTATGCAGAATCGCCTGGTAGAGAAAAGAAATATCACAAGGCCGAAGTATTACATCACGTTATATATATATATATACAAGATTGGTTTCCAGGAAACATTCGATTGTGAACCATGCTTAGGGGGGATTCACTTTTATTGTTGCCACACAAGCATGAAAACAAGATTAAGGACAGTGAGTTCTTTATAAGACTTATCTCACAAAGGGCAAGATCTACCAAAATCATTTTAATGAAACTTGCTTTGCACGTGGGTGCATTGTTTCTACAATATTGTAGCATGAACTGAGCTGACAGTTGCTAACAGCAACCAAACCCAATTTATTCAGCCTGTGCTTTTATTGTTATGACAAAGCTTGACAAAAGATGACAAGCTTACCTTTCTTCCAGCTTCATTATTGTGGATGTTCATGAGTGGACGTCCTGAAGATGTCCCCTTTGCTCGCTCGGGTTCGTCTACAAATGTCTGTGATAAGGCAACGCCGTACGACAAATTGTCTGAACAACCTGACCATTGGAACCCTGTGGAGAACATACCCTGGTCTAAAAAAACATGCTTCTGTTCATCCTTGTATGAAGAATGGACGTAATACCCACCCTCAGGACTGACACCCCTGACCTTTCGGTCACAGCCGCATCTCTCCAGCTCCCCCCTGCTACAGCCTTGTGTTACTGCGACCGCTACAGCTGCAGACGACAGTGCGTGAACAAATGCTGCCTCCCTTGTCCCTGTAGACAAGATAATACATGTTGGTTTGCATTATTAGAAATACTTCATACAGGGGGGGGAAATCTGACCTTGATTCATCACACGGCCAAACACGTTGATGCCACGTGGAGTGGTTGAGCAGTTCCATCTACGATTTCGGAACTGATGCTGGCACTAAGAGAGAAAAACATGGGTTCATAGCATCACAAATTGATTGGTCCAGTGGTAGCATAGCATGTAGATCTTTGGTTATTTTATTATTTAAAGGCCAAGTAATAAAATTGTGGCGCCACTGTGACTGAAATTAGTTTCCCAGTAAGTAAACTATTAGAATTAAAGAATTAAAGAAATAGATTTAAGTAATGCAAATAAACAAGACCCTCAATGTAGCTGTAATTATAACATAAGACTTGCCGCTCTCATGTAGTATTAACATGAAGATTTGTCTTACCTCCTCTATAACCATCTCAGCAGCTTTCCGTATCGATTCCATCACTTCCCCTCTCGCCCTACACACACCAACCTGCCCCATCGACAGACCACGCAGACGCATACACACTCCCAAGCCGGAGACCGGACGAGAGTGTGATACACGTACCAGAGAACTAAACACATACAGATGATGTTCACTAGACCTAATCAGGGTTATGCTAGTGTACAAAACAAGTTAAATAAATGAAATATTAAGTCTTGAAAGGCACCAAAGTAGAAAACATAATAAAAAAATAATAAAAAACGAACTATTTCAATTGCTACTCCTTGTTATTGTGGCCCATGTGCATTTACAAAGCCCCCAAACGTCCTAAATGACAGGGCAACAGTTTGTGTTTTAAGGTTTTGTACTTACATCCAGTTGGTTGCCATGGTGAGATGGGTTGCCCATAGCAACAGCAGGAGTAGTCGTCCCGTATGATTGACAGAAGAGACAGTGGGCATCAGACTGTCTGTCTGTCTATGTATTTGTCTAACTGTTTGTCAGTGTATCGAATGTTTAGCATATATAAACTGGTGATAAATGTGTGTGTAATCTCTCTATGTATTGTTATGTTTATACATTCATATTTATTGTTTTAAATGTTTCTAAATTATACGTTTTTATTTACTTTCTTAGATCATGCGGTACATTAATTAATGTACATTACTATCGGAGTTTCAGTTCACCTAACACTGTCTTTGTCTCTCACCATCGGAGTTTCAGAGTTGGGGATTGTCCCCTCATATCTGTCGAGGGAAGTTTTACAGTAAGTTACGTTTTTTATATTATAAATCATTCGTTATAATAGTAAAGCACAACAGTAGTAGTACATAAAATTAACAATTCATTCTGACTGAATTTGTAAATTATTCTTACCCATTCAGAGAGCCCACGTCAACCATGCAATGAAAAGAAACATGCGACGCATGTAAATAATCAATCCAGCAAAATAACTTCAACAACAATGTTGTTCTTTATTGTTTACATGTATTGCCAATCACGCCCATAACTAAATGCAAGTTATTTTGAAAATGTTGATTTAAATTTCAGCAGAAGTCCTAATTAAAGAGCAAAATAAAGTTTCCTTTTAAGAGGTAAAAGGTGTATTCCTTAATGATGGGCGAGCCGATGTAATGTTGAGTATGAGAGTGGGGTAGAAAGGTGGAACAAGGGTTATAAGGGCAGGAGGTACAAAGGAATGAGGAGGTACAGGGAGGGGACAAATGGTTTGCTTATTTTCGATGACTCCTGTGATTCGAAACATCGCCAAGTAAACATCATTTTTACCTGCAAAGAAAGTTGCATATAACATGTCTATAACATCTTTATAACCATATTGTACCTTATTAAATCATAAAAAATATGTTAACAGATTGTCAATATGATTTAAACTTATCTAATACTTAGACTAAACTTATCTTCATTACTAATAATTAGATTCGCCTACTACATCCACATTAGAACGAACTGTGATTGATGGACAGTCAATAGATTTACTTGGATGTTTCCTCTTTAAATACTAATGACGTCTGTGTGTTACCTAGTGTCAATGAGGTCTACGTCATAAAATGTCACCCCTACACTGCTCTAAAAAGGTCTGTGGGCAAAACTAGGGAACAAGGCAATAAATAGACGGAAGGATACAAAAACGTCCGAGAGAGAGAAAGTCTGACAGTTAGACAGATCGTGAATGTATCATCCTCTTCACCTCATGTTTAGTTTTCCCAAAGTTTGTTGGTGTTTTTACGAGTGTGCCCCTACATTCACTCCCTTACCCCTGCAGCCCCGTCGTCCTTTTACCCCTCCGCATTGTTTTAAAAGAAGGGATGACATTTGGACAAGAGGGGTCGACAAATATTGGACCTGCAGAATGAAAATAAATCACCTCTTGTGCCGAAGGAGTAGTGGGACCCCCAAAACGAATAAATATTTCTTATAATAATTATTATAATGAATAAGCTAAACAAAAAAAAACTACAAAAACTAGAATCTCAAACAGATTTGTAAAAAGGTGGATAAACAATGGATTTCTCGCAAAATAAGAAATGTCTACAGACCAAAGAACAGAATTAATAGACATAAAGTAGACCATAGAAAGTTAAACATGACTTAAAATGAACAGCAATTAATATAATCCATCTTGCAATTCTAAACGCTCGGGTATAACGCGGGGTCACTGGGTGTTTTGGGTCTTTCGGGATCACATGCTCTCACCTAGGCAACCCCGTTTAGGTCATCAAATCTTGGCGCTGGTCCATAAAACTGTCTAAACCCTGGAAAGCTTTTATACAGCCATGTAGAGGTCAGCTGACCATCTGGCTGACCCTTCTGATGTTTTCACAGCTATCAGAGGATCACTGGTTTAGACCACACAACTACCCGGTTGTCAGGGTTGGGTCCTCAGCAAGGTTCTTGCTTTATGTTGAGATAAAAGCATCTGTTGAATGTCATGTACATGTGAAACCTCATCTGACATTCATTTCCTCCAGAACCTGCTTGATCCTCCACCCAGGACTCAAGGAAGACGGGCATTAAAACTTCTCTGTACTCCGTTTTTATATATATATATAAAAAAAAAACCTTTATTTTGAGATTTGTGTTTCTGGCCACTTTAAACTATAGTTTAGTAATGTTACTATGGAAACACTTCTGTAAATAACTCTGAATATTATTGAATAGTTAATGTTTATTGTTGTTATTGAATAATAATATCGGTTTCATCTCCTTTTGTGGATGTGGGTGTCATTTTAGGTGCTACCAAGTATTGGTGAGCTCTGAAAAAGGCAATCACCTTCCCAAAATGATATGAGACCTTCTTGAATAGAGAACATGTTCATGTGAACAGAGTTTGGTCATTACAGGATGATATAAATATATAATGAATAATATATCCGCAGTTGGTGTTGATCTCTGTAGTGACTGTAGTGTGTTTGTCTTTGTGCGACTGTCTCTAAGGTAACTCCATGGTGACCACTAGTGTTGGGTCCGGCGCCTCTGTGTTTCTCTTTCTTCCATCATTCACTCCTCACTCGTAAATAATCGCACCCTTAACGGTCCATCTTTTCACCTTTCAAACTTGCTCTCACACTCTGGCTCGCCGTTCATCATATTGTGTGTAGAACGTTGTGATTTTTACACACATAAGAATAATTCTGTAATGAATTTAATCCGCGCAGTGAAACACACATTTACACACACTAGGGGGCAGCATTGAGCACATATTATCGACATGATGCCCGAGCCACTGCACCCAGGGAGCAGTTAAGGGTTCGATGCCTTGCTTAAGGGCACTTCAGTCGTGACCTGTTGACTCTCTGAATCGAACCAGCAACATTCCGATTACAAGTCCAGTGCTTTAACCACCCAGCTCATACTTTAGTTTCAGTTTTTTTTTGCTTTTATCTGTTTACAATCATTAAATTATTATTATTATATTTTAATTGATGCTCTTTATATATTAGCAGGTTAAGTTTCTTACACATATATGACACATAAATGATTTTCATTAATATTAATTACTTATTTCCTTAATACATATTTCCTTCTTTGATGTAATTAAAAAGAAGAAACGTTTTTTTTTTATGTAAATGTTTTTTAATAATGTACATATATATGCAAGGGGGGAAACAGTAAAACGGGAACTACATCCTGTTCCCTCAGACATCCACTCGGGAGATTGAACACACTCCTCTACCATTAAAAAGTCTTAAAATAAACTACAGTAAAGTTGCTAAAATAAGCTACGGTACAGAAATATAACCTTTGATTTTCGAAGCTTTGTAACAATAAAAACAATCCGATACTGGCTAACAAATACAGAAACACAGCCGGTTTAAACCTGGAACGTTAAAAAAATAATATTTTTTAAAGAACCAAAATGGTCCTGGTCTTCCTTCACATAAGTCCGAGTGCACTAATGAATGAATGAATGATACACACTGAATGTGGAGTGATTGAGATGCATGCATGAGGATATAAAACATGTCTGAAGTAAATGATAGTACAGCGATAGTTGCGTTTGCACCGTGGATGGGAGACGATTCTATTATAATGTACCAGAGCTAACGGGAGCGGGATAGAACCGTATGAATGGTCTGAAAGGCAAATCGACATCATTTGGTGTTTTGGGGTGCTACCGTACTGCAGCTGTGAGTTATGGGTAAAAGATGTTCCTGAACCCACACGGACGGTGCTGGTTGAGAAAGCGTCCTGAAGTTTGACATGTTTTACTGGAATATAAACAGTATTTCTATAGTGCATAGACTTTTCTACCCTGCTATACTTAACCTGTCTACATCCTCATGGCAACATCGAGGCGAACTGTTCTTACTATTAGAACATGTGATAAGGGTTTGGTAAGACGTCAGAAAGATGTCAGCAGTGATCAAATCAAATACCTAAACAATAACAGCACAGAAGTCATTAAGTCATGCATTCTAGATTAGCACAGCTAAGTGTACGTGAGATATTGGCTGTGTTTGAAAACGTAGAGCTCTCTCACCATGGTGGCAACTTACATCCTTCTATACACACTTCTGAGAAGTAGGCTGGTCGAAATCCTAGATGCATTAATAGTTGCTTCAATAACCAGCCCAGTAAGACACATTTGAATATATTCAGATGCTGACTACATAATAAAACAGTTGTTTTCACATGTTAATAGATGATTATTGATGGTTTGTTTGTATTAACATGTACGATGCATGTACGCAGGTTCAGGCTTGTGTAGCTTAAGCGCTTTCGGTAGACCTGATTTGCGATTCTAGTGCTTGTGCCACCTCGTCCCATTGTTTTGAATGGCAAGATGCTAACCGTGTTAGCTTAGTAGTGAGTATTGCGTCTAAGTAGTGCATCAGAATAACCTGACTTATAAGGCAATGACTTAATAGAATCTGATCTAGAGTTAGAATAGCAAGACAGCAGGTCAGCTTTCTACGTTTTCAAACACACACAACATTTTTCTCTCACTCTTTTTGAAAGCAACATTCTGTGACCGTTGTGCCTCCTCTTTGTTTCCCATCAGTCTCTGAGGCTGTTGATGGAGGCGCAGATCTTCAGGGCAGGACCCAGTTTAATGTTCATGGTGCTCATCAGATGTTCCTCCTTAAGCAGCAGCAGTGCCTGGCCATCAATCTCCTGGGAGAGAAAATGACTGGCCAGCTCCTCACAGCCTGTCAGGAAGTGACATCACACGATTAGAATACAGGTGTTGATAAACAAAGCAAATAACGCTTGGACCAGATATTATCTGAAGTGCAGAATCTTAGGAACTGTTCCACCGTCCTACGAACATCTGTGATAAGGAACAGAACTCTTACCCTGCAGAGAGGAAATGAAACGGCACACTTCCTCAACACCCCAGTGGGCGGGGTTAGCAGGCAGGAAGTGGTCGCCATGCAACGGAAGCTCAGCCGGTCCTGACTGGTCCAGCTGCGGGGAGCAATGAGCAGGACGGGAGCAGGAGAAGGGAGAGCTCGGAGAGAGTGAATCTTCCTCTTCTTCCTCGCCTTCACAGCTGGAGACATCTTCAGAACGACTGGACACTGAACGACACTGAGATCAGAAGAACGAAGATCAGAATTCTCATCATTGTCTCATCAAATCAGCTGGACAGAAGGTATCAGAACCCAAATACAGGGGAACCAGAAACATCCTCCTATGGTCAAAGAAGTTCTTCGCTTTGACCACGTTTTACACTTTAGGTCACATTCATGACGATTATTAATCACACACAGTCACTTCAAACACGGTTGGATAATTTTGTATCTCCAATTTGCCTTACGTGCATGTTTCTGGACTGTAAGAGGAAACTGGAGCACCCGGAGTAAACCCAAGCAGACATGGAAACAACATGCAGCCAGGAATTGTTGCGAGGCGACAGTGATTGTCAGCAATGATAAGCCACCGTGCCACCTTCACATGGATTGTAAGTCTACTGTTACTAGCATTTGTAATGCCATGCTACCCTTTCTGTTACAAACAGAACATCGTAAACATCAAGCACCATCATATGCACTGAAAGAATGCTTTAACTACAAGCAGCAGTATTTACTTTCACTTCAAAACCCAGTTTTACACAGTCAGCCAGAAATACAGACAGGTAAACACACACTAAATCCAGCCATGAAAAAATACTTAATAATCCAACCTTTACTGAAACGTGTCGTCCTGCAATCTTGGCACAGGCGATTTCTGAGCTGCTCCTGCGAGGACCCTTGCGTCTAACCATTCCCTCAGGCGCTGGTGCACTACTGCGGCGCTGACTGCTCCTGAAGTGTTGACTACAGCTGACATTGTACCTGCAGCATGCAGAACAATCAGAAACCCAAGTTCCCAATCAAAGAGTATTTGAGGAGATCCGATTACACACCCAGTTATCAGTTATTTAAAAAACGTCGAGACATCTTTTGGAATCTGTACGGAACCTGATTGATTTGCTTTAGCTCTTTGAATTTTATAGTTTCATTTGTGTGAGTGTTTTTTTTACCTTTTGGCGCATGTTTTGGAGCAGAAGCGCTTGGAGCCTCGGAACTGACTGGCAGGAGCGACGTTCTCACAGAACTCACACTTCAGTACTGCAGTAACACACACACACACACTATTATGAAAAAGAAGGCTGTTTGCACATCCTGTCCCCAAATTTCTGGACACTTGTGTCCTATTTTTAAATAATAAACTAAACCGTGGCCACATCACTCACCTGACGGGGCGCTGTTCTCAGACTGCATTAAACGTGGCACAGCTACAGAAACACCCATCGCATTCTCTTTTATCAGACCAGTCACCTGTCCGATCAAACACATCCAGCTCAGTCACCAGCACCCATAATTAGATTCAAAACTCAATTCGTTAAATGATATATTTATGGTGGACACTAAATGGCCACTTGTAAATAGTTAAGTACATGAACATGCCCGAGTTCAGGACATCATGGAATTTGATGTTTCCTGTTTAAACAACGAGCATCCAAACTATGGTGGCAACTTTGCAATGACTTTGGCAAGACTTTCCATAATGATGAGCGCAAATATGAGAGCAAGACTCACAGGAAACGGCTCGGCTCCCTCCTGAATGACGAATCCTTCGATGAGGTGGGTGAGGACCTGTGGTTTGACCACGGCCTGTGGAACAGGAGCTCGAGGGTGAGAGTGAGAGTGAGACAGGGATAAAGTAGATGGGGTGTTGATTGCTGTCTCTGGAGCTGCACCTGAAGACAGAGAGAACGTGTATTGTTATGTAGTACAGTATTCTCATACTTTCATCATTTTGATTAACCAGACCATCACGACAATCTTTCTATCCATCATCAAATGCTGGACTCACTCATTTCCATCGAGGGAGCAGGGCAGAGCGAAGGGGTGGAGTCTGGAGCTGACTGACAGATCTGAGGAGAGACTTCTGATGCCATCTCTCCGGTCACGTCCGATTCGCATTTGCGCTTTAACGAGGCAATCGCAGTTTTCATCTAAACAGAATACAGAAATTATAACACATAGAACATACAAACTAGAACATATAAAACAGCTGTAAATTACAGGAAAGCATTTAACGACCACAGTCTGAGTTACATTACAGGGCATCACACTGGATGAATCCACTTAAGACCTGAACAGGTGTCCAGTCTGTTGCAGGGTACAGAGACATGAAAGGGAGAACCTGTAAACTCCATGCAGAAAGCCCAAGATTGCCCCACCCAGGGGTTATACTAACAACACACTAAATAGGAGATCTAGATGCTAGTAGAATACCTGTGTGTTCGTGGGCTGACTGTATGCTGTTTCTCCAGCAGGTGGTGCTGCAGCACTGATGTTTTCTACGTCTGTGGCCTGAGTTGCAACGGTCCCGTTCGGACCATGTTCCAAGTTCTGATTAGCTGGTTTAACACCCACCCCCAGACCACTGTCCATAGCGGTCATCAGAGCAGTCGTGTTGGAGTTAGAGGTGTGGTTATGACCATAGGCAGCGCTGTCCTGTTGTGTGTAGCAGGTTCGAGTCTGTGCTACAGCTACAGCTTGAGCGTTCCCCGTGGCTCCCTGTCTGGATCCGAGTAACTGGACCGGGACGTGTGGTGGGTGAGGGTTGGGAGGAGCAGGGAGAATTGGTGGTGGGTGACGAGGTGGCATCTGTGATGGCATGCGATTGCTCTGGGCACTTTTGGGTTGGATGGGGACGGGACCCGACAGCTTCTCTGCTCCGTTTGATTGTTGCTGCTGAAGTGGCTGGACAACCAAGGTCTGAGCAGCCATGCTGGGTTTGGAGAACCCTGGGGAGGACGTGGGTACGTTGTTTGTGGGGACAAGGATGTGGGTGACTGTGGTTGCCGGGGCGAGGCGGGACGGAGACAGTAGCAGCTTGGATAGAGCGAGAGAAGGAGAGGAAGTTGATGAGGAGGAGGAGAGTGAGGTCGAGGAGGAAGAAGGAGGAGGAGTTTGGAGTTTGGTGGTGCTGATCTGCTGAGCTGCTTGAGGGTACTGCTGTTGCTGCTGAGACGGGGGAGGATGACAGTACGAACCTGAACCACAGAGAGAAAGTATTCAGACATTAATGTTCATTACAACAGACTACGGCCAACATTACCGTATTATTCAGACTATAAGGTACACTTAATTTTTTTGTTGTTAATAAAAATGGCTTGTACGGATTCTGCTTCTACTTACTGACCTCAAACTGATTTGATGTGATATATAATTTTTAAACCAAATGTTATTTGTCATTACACATATACAGATGTACAGTACAACGAAATGTTTCTCTTCGCATATCCCAACTTGTCAGGAAGTTGGAGTCAGAGCGCAGGGTCAGCCAACGTACGGCGCCCTTGGAGCACACAGGGTTAAGGGTCTTGCTCAAGGACCCAACAGTCCTTTGGGTGGACTTGAACCCCCAACCTTTGGGTTCACAGCCCAACGCTCTACCCACTAGGCTACACTGTCCCTTTGTATGTGGTAGATGGATTCTATCTGATACACGGCAGTAAATCTCTCAAAATATTTTAGACTGACTCTGGTAACCTACGAAGCCGCACCACTTTGGATTGTTGGAGGTTTATGTCTCCTGCAGACAGGAGTCTCATTGTAGGCAGGTCCACAACTCCAAACAATTTGTGTAATCTGTTCCTGTTTGTAATTTACCCCGGCATTTGAACACTTTCATTGTTTGTATTGCCGCTGCTAGTGACATACTGTGTGGATATTCTGGTTTTTGAACGTCTGCTCGGTTCGTAGTCACTCGTTTGTCTCCTAATTTTGCTCTTTATAATAAAGTCGCTTTTCATTTTTATCCGTAACTGTCTGATCTCAGTTCGAAGCGTCACAATCTGTTACAACTGAATAATCCGGGGCAGTTTATCTAAATGAATATACAGTTGATATTGTGTTTATTGATGATGCATCTTATAATCCAATGCACTTAATAATGCGTAAAATATAGTAAATGGACACCCATCATCAGCATTACTATAGAGTCGGCTCTTCTTCTTCTTTAATCGACTGAAAAAGTTTAATCAAAAATGAAAAAAACAACTGACCCGAGTCCTTCCTGTCAGGATACTCAGTCTTTACAGCAGCCACACGTGGCGTAGAAACACAACGCAAAGCCAAATTCTGCACCTAGAGCAGAGAGGAAGGTGAGAATGTCGTAAAACAACAGTCACTGAACTGGTCACTGGTAAAGACAGGGCAGAATAAGAGGTATCCTGAGAGAGAAGAGATACTGATGCTCACCTGGTCATTATCTGTCTGATTATTCGAAGATGTAGGCGGGACCTCTTGCTGTTGCTGATGTTGTTGGGGCTGTTGCTGGGACACTGTTGTAACAGCGGTGGTGGTTGTTCCACCAGGCATGAAGATAAGCTGGGGGGCAAGAGGGGCTCTGAGCGATCGATTCACCTGCAAAACACAGAGATATAAAATGATAAATCATCTACAATCGTTACAGATTGTATCCAGGTTCTGTTAAACATCAGCACATGTGTAAAACTCACTCTCAGGTACATCTGGCCTTGAGCCGCCGAGTTCCCACCCAGTAACACTGACTGGCTGAGGGCTGATGATGTTACAGATGTGGCTGGGCCAACTGGACGGGGGTTCGTCATGGTCCCTCCCCCAGTGGTACTGCTCAAGTTAGTCTGAAGGGGGAAAGAGTGTGTAATGTTTATATGTGCAGTTGAATCTGAAACTGTGTGGAGTTAGCATGTGCTCCCCATATCTACCTGGGTTTCTTCAGAGTACTGCGGTTTACTCCTACAGTCCCAAGACATACAGTCAAATTAATTATAGATACTGAAATTAGCCTGCATGTTTTTGTCTATGTACCCTGCAACAGACTGGCGTCCTGTTTCGTTTTTGAGTGTTTTCTCCCAGTCTGTGTCCCACCGTGACTCTAAATAGGATTAAGCACTGGTAAAACTAAACAATGGATAGATATATCTATCTATCTATTCTTTAATCGTCCGTTTTCCCAGTTCCTGGGGTCGGACGTTAATGTTTGGAGCAGAGTTTTCCGTCCGGATGCCCTTCCTGAC
>JAOUQU010264635.1:0-13360 GCA_028566735.1 Ammoglanis amapaensis
GAGAGAGAGAGATATGAGTTTGTGAGTGGGTGTGGGTGTATGCATCATAATACATATAAGCATGAATACATACACACATAATGCATACAAACACACATATACATAGACACACAAAATGCATACACACACACACACACACACACACACACACACACACACACACACACACACACACACACTCATATAAATAAACATAGGTATATACTCTACATGGCTTCTCTTTTCAAAATTCACATGCACAAAAGATGAGACCCAAGAATGTGAATGACTAGCAAAAAAAAAATATTTATTTATAAACAGCAAAGTAACCTCGAACACTTAGATGGGGCAAAAGCCCAGCGCCGCTCAAAACTGCAGAAGTACCGTCTTGAACTCGTCGGTACACAGCAGCACCACTCCGCGGGAGCTTTCGGGTACAGAAAATCTAGGGAATTGGAGAGCGGCAAACAGGATGTTGGTGGTCGTGCCCTAAAGCCATAATCTAAGCTCCTGGGAGGAAAGTAACCAGAGAAGCAAACAAAAACAGCACAATGGCAGACAAAAAGAAAAATAAATACCCTTCGCTTAATCAGCAAAAATTCTTGCTCCCTGCTTCCAAGCAGGTGCCGTGTCCAGCGACACTAAAAGCACCTGGTCATTACCCGCTGTCCCTTACATAAATATTATATAAGTGCGGAGAGCGAGCAAACACACATTTTGGTTTTGTCGAGCACCGAATCTCTACGGCATTGCATGGGTGAAGATCCGAACCCCTTCAACTGGATTAAGAAGCTTTAAAGAAGGAATCTGTTTGCGGTGATTTGCTGGCTCTGTTATTAAAGACCGGGCTAGCGAGCGCTCCGTAGACGCAATATCAGGAGTTACCTAGGAGTCTGTTAGATCGGGATCGCTGGCCTCATCGGCATTAGGTTATCGTATATGGTCTTACTGTAAGTAAAGAAGGGTGAAAAACAGGTAAGAGGGTTTTTTAAAAGTCGCAACTTATCAAGCTGCTTTGTAGTAAAGGAGCGAACTGGATTTCATGTTGTGAGGAAAGGTGGCAACGATAAAAGAAAATGATCCTGCATTTTATTATAACTATTGAAGACCACTCCAGAGTTAATGGGTAGACAATGGAGGCGATTGGGAGGGTGGAAGACATTTGCATTTAAATTAAAGAGAGTTCCTTTAAAAAAAAAAATCCTATCAGAGTGGAGAAGCGACAAAGTCACAAGTGGAGAAAGAGCAAAGAAACAGACGAAGACCTTCGAGGGTGCAGGGAGGACGAGCTGGAAGGTGGAGGTGGGTTCTTCAGGGGTCTTAAGGGGGCACAGAAAAGAAGAAATAAACGACTTCCAGTCACGTTTTATCAACCCGGGATCAGGAACACTTAAATAATGGCACCGATCCGGCTTAAACTCTCGACTTCATATTTTATTTCACTCTTTGGTTCACAGCTCTAAGCTTACTGCTCATCTTTCTCTGGAATAATAGAACGTTTGAACATTACACTAATGCCCCGACTTCTTGAAAAATATAATATATATAATTCCCAATAGGCTTAATTCATTCTGATCCCTAACTCGTACTGCAGTCAGGCTTTACGGCAGAGTTTATCTCCACAGCCGCTTCCTCCGTCCTTATAGGGATTGATACTTTGACCGAACTTTATCAAACTCCCACTGGTCCTTCCGACTGAAGCAGAGATTACAGACTGAAGGTCTGGATGGAAATTTTTCTCAACATAAAAGCACTATTAAAGGGCAGATCATGAAAGCAGCATGCGTGTAGCATGCACCAGTGCGGTGATTCGAAATCAATGCTACGTCCATGCGTGGGTCCATGAAGTGTGTGATGGTTTGCTGCAGTGTTTCTCGAAGCTGTTTAGTTTTTTAAAAATCTATAATGTCTCGTTACATTCTACGTTACATTACAGCTTGACTGGAATATTAATCATTTAAGCCGATGTGATGGTAGCATCGGTACAGAAAAGCCCAACAAAATCTTAGAGCAACCTAACAAAAAAGAAATAAAAAGCTTTATTCATCAAATCTATTTACGCACAAAAACATATAAGACTGGAATTTTCATTCTTATCCTACAGGGAAAAGAAGACAGTGTATTTTCCTAATAGGGACAGTGTAGCCTAGTGCGTAAACCCAAAGGTTGGGGGTTCAAATCCCGGCTCTGCTACACAGCCACTGCTGGGTCCTTGAACAAGACCCTTAACCCGGTCTGTCATTTGTTGGCTGACCCTTTAAGTCCATTCATAACGATGTCCATTCGTCCATTCAAAGGCTGTGCAGTAGCCTAGCGGTAGGGATACTGGATTAGTAAAGACCCTCCACGGCTAGGTTGCTGTTGGGCCCTTGAGCAAAGGCCGTTAACCCTCAATTGCTCCGACTGTTACTGTTACTGTAATGTAAATCACTCTGGATAAAGAGGGTTTGGTTGTCAGACTGGCCTGAGCTTTCCCACAAAAGTTCTTTCCATTTTTTATATCACTTTACCTTTCAACTGTTAAGAGCAGAACTTTTTTTTTATGATTTCGAGTTATGTGATAATATAGGTTGGAACATTTAGAATAGAATGAAAGCTTTTGAACGCAGACGTCCTCTGATGAAACTAATAAGTGAGACGTTTCTGAAAACATATTAGTCAAAGGTAGCAGTAATTGCTTCATATTGACTGAACGATGAGAGCTTTATTTTATTTAATAATCCCCCCCCCCACACACACACACACACCCGCCCGCCGTTTGCTCAGTGCTTTCAGGTGCCGTTGAAAGCATAATATCTCTATATGGAAAGGTGAAGAGTGTGGTTAATCTTACGTAGTTACTCAAACCCCATCGCACCCTGTGTGCCTTGACACAATAATATGTACTCGGCGAGCTGAAAACACAGCAACCCGGAGGCGGCTGAACTGGCCAGTATTATACAATCACACCGAGCAATAAAGAACCCGGCAAACTACTTGCAATTCTTAAATCACCGGGTGACAACAGCTCGGGCGAGCATGCATCTTGTATCTAAGCCACGACAGTCTTAAGACTGAAGGACTAAGCGGGTTTGAGAAAGCACCGTATAAACGGCTTTAAAAGTCTTCCAGGATATTTCTTTGCCAATTACCTGGCTGTATAGTCTAGCTGGGCAGGTCATTTGTTTGGCCCATTTTCGATCCTAATGGCTTGTGCATTCACTGTCACATATTGTAAATGTTGTTTCCATCATTTCGGTTTTTCTCAGGTCGTGTGAAGGTGTCCAGAAAGAACAAAAAAACTGTGCTGGTGACCCCCACACACACACACACCGACACACCTCCAGTGCAAACAATGATTGCTGTCTTACCATTACCACTGAGAACTGACAGAGACATTTACAAACCTCCCTGATGGCACTAGAAAATATTTTACACACAACGTGATGATCCTAATGCACAATGGAAGACTTCAGTCCAATTATTTTCACATCATATTAACAAATGCATTTATTGTATCGTATTGATTTCCAGATTCTGGTGTTTATTCTGTTTTCATGCTTGTCCTATTTCGTAGAATAAAACACGAATGCTCGTTTTGATTAAATACAAACCCATAACTGTAAAACAAGCAGCCCTGGTTGTCTCTAAAACTCTAACTCTATAGTGTAACTATACGTCTGGGGCAAAATGTCATAGCCTGGTGATTCGAGAACTGAGCTTGTGATCATACGCTTGGCGATTCAGTTCTGAGAGTCGATAGGTCATGTCTGAATTGCCATTCTAACTGCTTACCGTGGTGCCATGGCTAGGGCTGCCTTCTAAGTCCCCGTAAATCTCCTGATTTAATCCAGATCAGCATCTATGGGATCGACTGGATTGGCATGTTCGCTCTTTAGATCCTCCTTGATGCATGATTCATTAGATGTGTGATGCACTGCAGTCAGCAGGCCTCCGGATACCTGTGACAACCAGCCATGATCTTCTAACAAGCCACTGGTCGTCATAATCATGTGAATGTTTAGAAGACAATGTTATAATCAAACGTACTTATTGAATACATACAATAATAATAAAGCCGCATCGTCGGTTAAGGATTAAAGCAGCTACGACTTCTAATCATTTATCTGTAATAAAGTTTGGGAGGAGCAGCGACGCTCTGTCTTAATAAACTATAACAATGGCTACCTGGATTGTAGCCGTCAGCGCTTATTATAGCAACAGGCGACATGCTAGCCTTAAAGATAAAACCCATCCAACTTAATCATGCACTTACACTGAGTGCAGCCAGACTCAAATGTAATGTATCATCACATTTGGAGACAGATTATTCACCGTTCTGGAAGCCCCAGGTTAAGACAACAGAACAGAGCACAAGAAGAGAAATGGAATTGCAGAAATAATAATAATAATAATAATAACAATAATAAAAAACAATTGAGAAGGAGAATGTGTCGGCGCTGTAGTAATCTATCATAGAATTCTTTTATAGTCGAAAATACATCTGATGACTGAAGTACCCTTGAGCAAGGCACCGAAACACCTTCCACGGTGGCTTATCAGTCAGCACTGTCCCATGGTTGTGTATTTGCATGTTCTCTCGCCGATGATGGTATCTTGCGTCGAGGCAGAAGTATAATTAAGAACGGAACTCTTACGTGAGAGATCAATCTATTCTAACGTGGTTTAAAAGAATTCTATTCCCGCATGTCCCTGCATTATGATGTGAGACGACATTGAAATTTAGAATCTAAACTATTTAACCGCTGCCATTTGGCAATTATACCTTTAATTCCCAAAGAACTGATATTTGGCAAATGTGAATAGCTCTTCTCGCCTCCAGTGTTATTTAAATGAGGCCATTACATTTGCAAGGAGACCCTCTACTACACTCTACAATCTTCTCTGGAACAAGTTGGTGAACCTCCACCCCCCAAAAAAGTCAACATTACCAGATGCTATTAGGCAGCATCTGGTAGAAAAAGGGGTCATATGAAAATCCTGGTAGTTCTAGTGTTAAAAACAAGTCTATAAATACATTTATTTCTTCGAGAACAAATGCGAATGATTCCTGCACGCAACTGAGATCTGACATTTACAATCGGTGCGTTTTGATCCATTTGAAGTGATATGATGGAAGTATTTTCTGAATGTTTGGATGTGTGTGAAACTTCGCATGGTGGGATGTTTTATTACTTATTACTGTGGGTGAATATATAAGTTTACATTTGCATAAAATGGAGATTTTCGTCCGCCCTGGGTTCCGTACTGATTGTGAAAAGTTCTGTGTAAAAAAAAAGGAATTGCTGATTGAAAAGGGCAAGTCGCTTCAACACTAATGATACATTCAGAACTATTCTGGTACCAGTTATGGTTTAAACAAGCTGCAATTAGACTCAGTAACGTTTTGATCTTCTCTAGTTTTATTCCGACTTTTATGAATGATGTCAAACATCTTTATTTATTTATTTAGTAAATTGAATGACTCTGGGACGATGAAGCCTAGCGGGTCGAGCTTTGGGCTATGAACCGGAAGATTGGTGGTTCAATTCCAGACTCTGCTACACAACCACTGTTAGGATTTTGAGCGATTATTGTTGTTTTTTTTAACCCCGTATGCTCCAGGGGTGCCGTACGATGGCCGACTTGGAGTTCCGACCATAATTTCTATACAAATCAGGACGTGTAAAGATACAATTTTGTTTGTACTGTATTTTGTTTGTATCTGTAGATGTGTAATGACACTGAAAAGCTAGAAATGTAATGAGTAACTATCGCTTCTGTTGCCCTGCTTTTATTATAATATATGTATATATTTTTGGGGGGGTCTTTTTTTTATACCAGGGGTGTCCAAACGTTTTGCAAAGTAAACCAAATTTAGAGAAGTGAAACTAGTTTAATAGCAAATAAAGACACGAACGAATAAACAGTTTAAATTAATTTGAACGTTGCGTTTGTTGAGTTTGAGATGTGGTTTGATTGTGTATTAAATTAAACAAAAGACACAAATGATAGACGGATCGAAAAGACTAAGATCTGCAGGCCAGTGGGAATCTGAACACGGGCTGCAATCAGCCCCCGGGCCGGACTTTAGACCTGCCTGCTTCATACAGTCATAACATAATGTGAAGCGTCACCACATCAGTCCTGACTGTAATTGGAATGTGCTTGTGTGTTCTGCACTAATTCCGTCATATTAGAGACACTTAAATATCCATGATGTGTAATTGTGCTCAAGTCACATGTTATTATTTACTGTCATTAAAGTGTAAAGTGATAAACATGGTGTAAAAATTCCTAATAAACAAACACATTGGTGATAAATACACTCCATATTGAAACAAACGGTTAGCATTAGACTGCGGTGATTGCGAGTGTGTCAGTGGTGACGTTCGCAAGAAGCAATTTTCTGAGAATAGACTCGTCTTGATTAAATGTGTTCTTGACTAAAAGTGTTTTATTTCACTCTTTATGCTTTGATGGTGCTTTTACTGTTTGTCTCAGACGAAATTCGACTTAGATTGCTTGTCGACTTTCTACTTACCTGCCGCCTACAACAAAAATCAAAAACAACCAGTCAAAGGTTTGGACACACTTTCGTATTTCATGTTTTGTTTTATTTTGTACATTGTACACGCCTCTATATTATAACTGCTGTATCTATATAAGGGTTATTTGACCAATAGAATGTTAAAGTGCTGTGTCATGTGACCTGGTCTCCATAATCACCTGACCTAAACCCAGCTGGGACGAGTGGATTGGTGGGTGAGTTGGTAGGTGGATAGAAGGATGGATGAATGTCTGGATTGGTGGGTGGATGGATGGATGGGTGGGTGGGTGGATAGATGGATAGATGGGTGGATGAGTGAATTGATGGATAGATGGATTGGTGGATGAATGGATGGATGGATTGGTGGATGGATGGATGGTGGGTGGATGAGTGAGTTGATGGATAGATGGATAGATGGATGGATGCCTGGATAGATGGATATGTGGATGGATGAGTGAGCTGGTGGATGGATGGATGCATGGATGGATGGGTGAGTTGGTGGATGGATGGATGGATGAACAGACAGGTGAGTTGGTGGATCGATGCATCGGTGGATGGATGGATGAGTGAGTTGGTGGGTGGGTGACTGGATGGATGGATGGTTGAGTTGGTGGGTGGATGACTGGATGGATGCATTGGTGTATGGATGGATGGATTAGTGGATTAGTGGATGGATGGATGGATGGGTTGAGTTGGTGGATGGATGGATGGTTGAGTTGGTGGGTGGGTGGATGACTGGATGGATGGGTGAGTTGGTGGGTGGATGGATTGGTGGATGGATGGATGGATGGATGGGAGAGTTGGTGGGTGGATGGATGTTTTTACAACTCGTTAAACTTGATGGTGCAGTTGGACAAGAGATACAAACGAAACGCTGCAGTTTTGTACACAAGAAGCAAAATATTAGTATAAATAAAATAAAAACTCTTTTATAAAATACTAGTTTTGCTGTCTGAACCTGAACTAAAGTTTGTGAAAACTCCAGAAGCGAGGATGAGAAATGAAAATATAGAGCAATTCTCCTGAGAGTGCGGGATCATTATTTGTCAAGTGTCACAGCGAAACTAAAAAAGGTGCCGAGAAAAGAACAAAAAAAAACTGCAGCTGAACCGCTTCTGAATCGGGTTAAAGAAGCAGCGACGCATTCATGTTTGCCGGCTCAGGTACGTATTGCACGACTTGTCTGTGGTCCCCAAGTTATCTCAGGTTTTGAAATCTAAAATAGGCAATCCGGGGCTTTCTGTGTGGGGGTTTGCATGTTCTCCCGGCGTATGTTGTGGGTTTCCCCTGGAAATCCCCTGGATGCAGTTGGGTTAATTGCAGTTGGGTTAATTAATAGTCCAGCAACTAACTGCTGACCTGTTCAGGTGTTCAGTGTTTTTCACCCTAGTGTTAGGTAAAATAGGATTAAGCACTGGTAAAACTACACAATGTATGTATGGATGGATGTATTTATGTGTGTATGAATGGATGGATTTATGTATGTATGTATGTATGTATGTATGTATGTATGTATGTATGTATGTATGTATGTATGTATGTATGGATGGATGGATGGATGGATGGATGGATGGATGGATTGGTGGATGGGTGGATGGATTGATTTATGTATGTATGTATGTATGAATGGATGGATGTATAGATCTATGTATGTATGAATAGATGGATGTATAGATGTATGTATGTATGTATGTATGTATGTATGTATGGAAGGATGGATGGATGGATGGATGGATGGATGGATGGATGGATGGATGGATGGATGGATGGATGACCTAAAATTACTGGGGGTGTTTGATAAGTATCACCGTCGCCTCACAGCAAGTCGGTCCTGGGTTCCAATCAGGGTCCTTTCAGTGTGGAATTTGGTATTTTTCTCTACGTATCGTCCTTCCTGTTCCATAAGACTTAATAAACTTACTTCCAATCATTTATATACACACACAACATGTGCAAAATAAAAGCATTACACAATCATCTTGTTTAGGAGCCCAACAGGAGCAACCTAGCATGGGTGAGGTTTGCTCAGTCCGGTACCTTGACCACCACGTCTGTCTCGGGTTCATGGGTCACCCCTCAAAATGTTAGAAATAAGAATGTTAAGCATTTTTTGTATTTTAATATTATTTTGTTTGGCAGTCTTTTAAATCTCGTTCTCCTCTAAGCCTCCTAATCTTAATTCAGACTGTATAAAGCAGTGCTTCTCAACCCATTATCGAAACCCTGACACGACAACTGTGAACAAAAAGCGAGTTGTGCTGGCCAGAAACATGCAGTAATTTAGAAATAACAGTCCTTTAATATAAGTGCTGCTACACCTCCATGGGCACGGATTGCAGGTTGAAAAGCTCTTACATAAAGAGAGAAGTAAACAAGCTAAAGAAATGGAGCTTATATGTTGTCTCATCGTCGGCATTGGCATCACGAGTGCCCGTGGCGGGGGCTTGTTGTGGTTTGGGGGTATAACTGCTTTCGGCTGCCTTCATTAGGGATCATTATAACTGGATTGAGGGATCTGCATTGTTGATTCGATGGATCCCGGATGCTCTTCCTGCACTAGTGCCTCCACATCACATGAACATCTTCTTCCTCTTAAAGCTTCTTCGTGCACCCAGAAGTGTAGAAATTAGACGGTGCCGAATGTATTGAACATTCTCATACACGGTTTGTTATGTTGAACTAGTGTTAGATGACTTAAGTAGCCGTTTAACACAATTCATGTCATATAGCAAAATTCACCCGCACGACATTCATGTCTGCACAAAAACGGAATAGTGCAATCATAAAAGTTTAAAAATAAAGTATTGGAAATATTGATCAAATATTGAGGAAAAAAACAATAATGCCATAATATCTGAATCAGGAACAAACAATGAGCTGTTCTACATTCCTCGGGGGGCCCAGCTGAAACTTCTCCTTATCAGGAGTTAACTGAAAAAGGAAGAGGTGCAGACCGGAGACCACCCCTGACCTAACTTGACTTCCCAAGGCAACACCATAGGATCCAGTTTAGACTGGTTTAAAGGATGAAATGAGAGTAAAAAGTATAAAAAGGGTCAACACCATTGCACGTAGTTGGAGAATTATTAAGGGGCGCTACGAGCATTAGGAATTAGGGACAGTGTATCCTAGTGGGTAGAGCGTTGGGCTGTGAACCCAATGGTTGGGGGTTCAAATCCAGGTTCTGCTACACTGCCACTGCTGGGTCCTTGAGCAAGAACCTTAACCCCGTCTGCTCCAGGGTCGTACTGCAGCTGACCCTGCGCTCTGACCCCAAAACTTCCAGACAAGTTGGGATATGCGGAGAGAAACATACAATTTGAATTTCAGCAGAGGCTACGAGTGAGCTGAAGTTCAACCCTGGTACCAGTTTGAACGCAGCATTTTTCTCACATCGACTGGCAATAGAATCTATTAAATTAACACAGAGGGTTATTTGTTCAGATCCCAACATCAGCTGTAGGAAGGAATGAATTTATGAACGGCGCGAGTGCTTCTGCGCTGTTGCTACAGACTAAGAACCTGCGACTGGAAGCAGATCTAACGAACACGTCTGCTTTACTTTACTGATGATAAACGACTACCACGGCGCGTTCTTATTAATTACCCCCGAACCTTAATGATTCGATGCATACGCTTTTTATTGCTTTAGCTGGGGCTGTACAAGCCGGTACTGAGAGAGACAGAGGAGATGAAGTGGGGTAGTTTCAGGCTGCAACTTTGCTTCCGCCTTGCTTCAGGCTGAAACCTCCTCCGGTGAAGCGAGGTCCATCGTGGCGCGGAGGCGTGACCACGGGCTGTCCGAGACTCCTTTCTTTCTCCCTGAGGAAATGACAGGGTGATGGGATGGAAGTTAAATGATGCGTCAAAAAGAAATAAAAGCTTATACGGTTCTAGAATATACAGTGTGAGATGTATATATATATAAGTTAATGTGCATCATCCTACCATATTAATTATATATAATTATTATATATAAATATACTTATATACTAGTAATATACCACACACACACACACACACACACACACACACACACACACACACACACACACACACACACACACACACACGAATGGAAAAGCCCTCATTTCTCTTTCTGTACTAATATAGCAGCAGGACATCTCGACCACACACACACACACACATACATACATACATACATACATACATACAAACAAACAAACACACAACAGTGAACGATTCATTGCTTCCCCCCTCCATCGTTGATGTTACAAACTGCCCCCCCCTCTCTCTCTCCATCTTAATTTGGTACCCACCCATCCACTTCCTTGCTGTGTTTGTCCAATATCAAATAGCATCAATTAAAATTCACTGGCTGTGTAATGAGATTTCACGCTGCGAACGATGAAGACAATTGGCAACGAGCTTGAAACACACACACACACACACACACACACACACACACACGCACACACGCACCATCATCATCCTACTTTGTTTTTCTCCTCCCAAACAAACCAGGGCTAAATTATTATGATGTAGAAGAGCTTGAGACGTGCCGCGTTTGGACGGGACCGCAGACATCTGTGAAACGCGTTTTGATGGGAACACTTTTCACTTGACTGGTGGAATCAACATCATGTGCGTCTAATGCCTTCTGACAATCGCACAATCAAGCCTGATAATTACATTTTCAATGTCGAAGGCAACAGTGGTGAGGGGGTTGGAGGGGGCGGAGGTTGGGGGGGTAGGGGGATGGAATAATTTAGTAATTTAGTGAAGGGGGACTCGATACTTGCACACCGATGAGTGTTAATATTAGGATCATCTAAGTAGCGTGAACCTTGATGACTTTCTGATCAACATTTTTTTACAGCATTCTTACTGCAGGACACAAACATCCTATTTATCCAGGCTTGGGACCGGCACTAACCGGTACACTGATTTGTGCATCCTTGTGGCTATTGTTCATTATATAATTGATAAAGATACTCGTTCACTTGCTTACTGTAGTAATAATAATAATTAATAGAAGAGCATCGCTAAATGACGAACGTGTAACGATGATGTCCAGCCGAGGGAGTTCAGACTCTCTAAACTGGTGTGCTAGTGAATAAAACAGCTTGTTCGGTAGCATTTTTACTCAGGAGACCAGCATCGACATTCTGAGCTGTTTGGTTCCCCGAATGGGAGCGAATCTAGATACTAGATACTAGGATGGACAAACTAGTGAATTATACTGCCTGGATAAATAAGATGAAAAACCCTAACAAAAGCAGTCAAACGGATTTACATATAATATCGTGACAGGAGAAAATCGAGAGGTAGCAAAGCAACATTTATTTTGTGAAGTAGCTTGTAGCTTAGCCGAACAAATTGTTCACGGCAGCACGAAACTCTCGTCGTTGTTACACTACATAACTGTTATTACTGTTAATAAGAACAGCAGCAGGGCTGTCGCTAGGAGTAACAACAACCACACGATCAGCATCAGCACCAGCTGAAGAAAAAGAAAAAAACATGATGTTTTAAAGCTTTAACTTTAAAAGTTCTTAAATCTTTCCACTCCGGTCCTGACTTGGTAAGATACTCGTTCACTTGCTTACTGTAATAATAATAATAATAATTATTATTATTATTATTAGAAAAGCATTGCTTAATGACGAACGTGTAACAATGATGTCCAGTTGAGGGAGTTTAGACTCTCTAAACTGGTGTGCTAGTGAATAAAACAGCTTGTTAGGTAGCATTTTTGCTCAGGAGACCAACATCGACATTCTGAGCCCTTTGAACCCCCGAATGGGAGCGAATCTAGAATCTAGATTACCCAAAGTGCATCAGCAACGTCCGTCGTGTTAAGAGTCCGAAAATGAAACACGATCACATCGAGCTTCCTTGAGCATTTTCTCCCATCCTGGCTGCTATAACCGCCCAGATTAATCTTAGTCAAACTTCATTCATTAAGTCTTCGTTCATTAATTACGAGGCTAATTCATAGGACCGGAGTAATCTACGGGGGTGATGAGTGTGCAATAACGGCGGCTACACGGGCCGCATTAACAGGCACGACTTGGCCGTATCGAAAGCCATTACGGTGTGAGTAATGATGTTATACGCGGGGCGGTTTATTTAACAACTCTGTGAGGTGGCAAATCAATTGCCCTGCGTTTTAGACTATCTGCAGAGGTACATGTGTACACCTCTCAGAATCGGGTGTGTTGGAAACGAACACAAGACTGTCCCCGACTCTACAGCAGGGTTCGACAACAATGACTTTCACTTGTGATGTAACAATACGACGCAATTCTACACAGCAACTGTTACTATCCGTGATCCTGTCGTTGTTATTGTTGTTATTATTTGTGTATGTCTACATACTTTTTTAAAATCCGGATGGATGTAAAGGTTTCAGCTTTTTGCCTTGGTGAACAACAAGCAGAGGTTCACCCACCTGTGGACGTATGTACACCCTTATCATGCAACATATGTTGCTCTATAGATGCTTGAATATTTCATGCCAGGATACTCGAGACGTCCAGCCAGACTTGGCAGGTGGATTTCAGACGCCAGGAATTTCAATAGATTTACTCTGACGGTTTCGCATCGTCAAACTGCATGATGCAAGAGCGTCGAGCAAAAGAACCACATGAAACCTCATTATTTGGAATTGCATCAGGGTCGTATTCAGCGGGAATATTCCGGTCGTTATGGGTTTGTGAAAAATATATATATATATATATATATATCTAATGGGAATAATACGATCGGAATAAAAAGCTTCAGATGTTACAAAGAGTGATGAAGCAAATAAGACCGTGTTTGTGTGTGTGTGTGTGTGTGTGTGTGTGTGTGTGTGTGTGTGTGTGTGTGTGTGTGTGTGTGTGTGTG
>JAOUQU010264745.1:0-13359 GCA_028566735.1 Ammoglanis amapaensis
GACTATTAGTCGATTAGTTGAAGTAAATGACGACCACTGGTCGACCAACAAAATCCTTGGTTGTGGACAGCCCTATAGAAAGTACAGATAATTGCGTGAAAATGTAAGGAGTTGAAGTACAAAGTCGTCTGAAAAATTATTACTCCAGTATAGATAGTATAGATAACCAAAATTTCTACTCAAGTAATGTAACGAAGTATTTGTACTTCGTTACTTGACACCTCTGCTAGTATGGATAATAGCGTCTGTTAAATGCTGAAAATGTAAATGCAATCATAACATACAGACTTATGTAATAAACAAAAAATGTTAAACAAATCAGAATATGTTTGATTCATTAGATTCATTGCTGTTGAAGTTCTCTCAATTAAATTAAAGGAAAACTCTTCATTGAGTTCACAGAGGTGCTGAGCACTTGTTGACCAATTTCTCTTCACTTTGCAGTCCAACTCGTCCAAAGTCATCTCCACTGGGTTTAGATCGGGATCACACGTGCTCATCTGACACACAGTGACTCCATCACTCTCATTTTGGTCAAATAACCCTCACATAGCCTGGAAGTGTGTACAATAAGACAAGATAAAATCAGATCAGATAAGATACGATCTGATCAGATTAAATAAGCTTTTTATCATCCCACGCAGGGCAGGCTTGCGGTGTTGTAGTCGCTTACAAGAAATCTAAAAACGGTCTACAAGAAGACAAGATAAAGCAAAAGTACAAATGCTTTCACACAAAGAAAAACAGTGAATGAGAAGGTTTGACTGGTACTGCATGTCCAAGAAGCTCATGGTCAGATGTACAAATACTTTTGGCTATATAATATATTGTTCACCTCTGACAGACCATCTAACATAACATGTTTAAATATATTGATACAAAGCATATGCAGGTAATAAGACTGTTTTTCAACTCTACTGTATTTCAAATGTCATCCGGAGGAATTGCTCTATAGAAAGCTGCTCAGCAAATGTATCTCTTCTAAATCCTTTCATTACTCCTGCAGGGTAGTGATGACAGCTCTGGCATGAGACCTGGCAAAGGGAGCAATATGATAGCAGCAGTCATGAGGGACAGATGGAAAGAAACGCCCGAGCCAGACGGTCACTCGTCCTTAAGCTCAGTCAAGTTATTATAGGTTTATTCAAATCAACTAAATGAAACGTAATTAATCAAGCATTCATTGCCGATCTTTCACACACTGATGACGCAGACGAGCAAAGGAGCACCAAGACATGGGTTGTTACTTGCCAAATTATGAGAAGGATTTACAAATTTTAGTGACGGACTCATTAGCTTAGCTTACTCAGCTAAAGGTCAAGCGTGTAACAAAATGTGACTGGCTTGACGTAATGGGAATATATTTCTTGTAAAAAAAAACGAATCTACAATAGCAAACAGTGTAAGTACAACCTTTTACTAATAGCTGAGTAAATGTTTACCTGTTTAATGTCATGCTAACAGGTTTTTGTTCTAGCTACAGATATCCACCCGACTAAGCAAGGTTAAACCCTCATCTGTTTTATCTAGTCCCCGATTTTAAATGTGAATGTGAACTTCTCGACAAAGAACAAAAGTCAAAACAAGGATGGGGATTTAGACAACATATTTTCATACAACTGAATAAAAATGGTGCCTTTTCATAAAAGCACATGGGTTCCAGTGCTCTATGAAATATATAAACACTACAACACACTCATCTGGCATAACAATATTGTGTTGGTCCAACCTTTGCAACCTTAGGCAAAGCACCAAACCCCTAACTGCTCCCCGGGGTACCGTGGCCAGGGCAGCCCACTGCTAATAGAAGCACTACTACTAACTACAGAGTTATTTGTTACTGTATTTTCTATTCCCTAAATGCATTTCTATTTCTTACACTCTCTATTCCTTATATCATTACTACACACATTTTAAAGAGTCATCTGTAAAAGGCAGAACACTGTAAAAGAACACTTTATGCCTAATAAGATCCCGGGCTGCGATTTCAGTAATGGGTGAGCGAATTAATTTCACACAAGGTGATCTTTCCTCTTTTTTTTTTTTACCCCATACACCCGAGAGCACTTATAAATTTTCAGAAAAAATAGCAGGACTCATGAAACGAATGTTTTTGTAATGGCTCCGATCAAGCAGAAAACGGAACCAGTGTGATAACGTTTCTTTAAACCAGTAAAGACATTGGAGATCATGCATGGCTGGTACTGGCAGACATTTATCGAGCTGATGGTACTAATTCAGCGTGATAAGAATAATTATGAAGTAACGTCCTAAAATGCCAATAGCTGCGCGACTTTAAGAGAAATGAGAGCGAGGTGAGGGTGAACATGCGCCAACAACCAGATGTCATCACAAATAAATAGCAATCGATTCGGCTTTAATATATAACTGGCACGAGAGACAGCTGCCAGGCGGTGATTGCTTTTAAATGGTGAAGGAGGAATGAGATCCAGTCTTTACTATCAAAGCCACGTCGACTGAAGAGGCACCGGTGTCCAGCGGTATCGAACCTCTTCATCAACGAGACACGTTCACTGTGCTCGATAAAAACAAACAAACAAAAATAAAACATTTAGCACGAAATCTGAAGATGAGGGGGCAGTGTAGCATTGCATGAACGATCCATACAGCCTTCCATTATCTAGTTTTACCAGCGTTTAATCTTATTTAGGGTCACAGTGGGACAAACACTGGGCGAATACACTAAACTCCTGAACAGGTCGATTGTTGCAAGGTACACACACACACACTGTGGAGGGAAACTGCAGTACAAAGAGGACCCCGGATTGTCTTACCCTGAGAATCGAACCCAGGACTCGTATGAAAGATGTTTATTGAATTTCAATGTTTTACACATGTAAAGGAGACACAAGTGGAATAGTAGGATTTTCATTTTATTGATGCCATTCAGGACACCCAAGAAGATCACCAAGGTGACAAACAATAAAACACACACACATACACACACACACACACACACACACACACACAAAAAACAAACAAACAAATTAGCAGAAGAATAAATACTAAAAAAAACAATGGACTGATAAGAAAATGCAAAAATGCTTAAAAAAAGAATGAGAAGGGTTAAATAATATAAAAAGATATGTTCTTACATGTTAAAGCTTTGTACGTTCACACATGTACTACACATCTGTGAATAACTGAATAATATTAATAAAGCTTCTTATTTGTTATACAGTATGATTTCAGATCAGACAATAAAAACCGCTGACAAGTAAAAACATTATTTTCTGCCTGTTTGCCTTCATCTGTGTTTCCTCGCTTATTCTAATCGTTGCATGACAGCCTTGTGCGGTGGATTTTCACTCCATGTTTTAAACCGTATTTATCCGGTGCGCATACCGGTACCTGATCTACACACAAGGACTGGCTGATGATGCCACAAAAAGGTTAAACTCCATCAGGTCTTACCTTGCTCAGCCACAGTTATATCTGTCTGCTAATTTTATTTTAGACTTAATCAACCATCACCAATCACTGTGCTATACACGAAGAACTGACGCCCACAAAACACAGAAATGCAGCATGTTTGACACACTAGAGCTGAAAACATGTCTAGTCTATTCTCTGCCTGTCGGCTGGGCTGAGCTCCCACATGAACAATGGTCTATTGCTTATATACTTCTGTAAGTATATTTCATTTTACATTTACATGCTGAAAATGTAAATGTAAAATGAAACTTAAATGTAAATAATTTTGGATAAAAACATTTTCAATTCTTAATTTTCAAATATGATCTGTATTTGCATTTGGCTCAAGGAATCCGGACATGAAATCATGATTTTGTTGGCTATTTGTTGTATTGTAAACGTTCTAACATTAAAGGGTTATTGGACCCCTCTTTGTGGTCATAATAGCCTTCACTCTTCTGAAAAGGCTTTCCAAAAGATTTTGAAGTGTATCCAAAAGATTCTGGCGAGCATCCGTGCTTATTCTGTTATAAGAGCGCTAGTGAATGTAGGCACTTGTTCTGGACAGGAAGGCCTGGCTTACATTCAGCATTTCAATTCATTCCAATGGTGTTTATTGGGTTGAGGTCACGGTTCTGTGTGAGCCGCTGGAGTTTTCTCAGATTTATCAGTGGTACAGACATACTTGACGACTGATTCAAGTTGAACATTTATATAAATAATATTTACATTCAGCAGATGCTTTTATCCACAGCAGTGTTGTTAGCATTTGAGTGTCTAAGCAAGTGAGCACTAACAGTGACAGACGGGCAGTACTGGGGCTTTAGCCTGCAAGTCTTTGGATTACTAGTCCAGTACTTTTACCACTTAATAACTCTCTACACCAGTCAGGCAAAATATAGACTGCAACTTTAGCTACCCTGATAAAATATCCCTAATTATAGGCTGTTAAAAATATATGTGTAACAATTCACCACAAAATAGTTAATAAACGACTCACAAATCCCATGATTCAAATCGATTTGACATGTAATGAATGAATATTTGGTGACACTTTCTGTCTGCATGTTCTTCCTGTATTTGCATGGGTTACTTCTGGTACTCTGGTTTCCCTCCACAGTCCAAAGACATGCAATCACGTTAGTAAAGACTGAAATTGTTGTGTGTGTGTATGTTTGTCTCTGTATCCTGCAACAAACCGGTGACCTGTCCAGGTGTTTAGTATATTCACCCAATGTGTGTCCCACAGTAACCCTAAATAAGATTAATCACTGATAAAAATGCAAATAACTTTGGCTACACTAATAAAATATCCATAATTTTGGACCCGTAATAAGTACGAGTATAACGTAACAACGAGGTTTGGTTTAAAGACAAGTTCTAAATAGTTTTGCCTAATTTGTACCTTGCTCAGAAATAAAAATACATTCATTTTTGATAAAACTAAAAGATAATCACGCAGTAATGGACACGCAAGGCATACAGCTGACATACTCATAAAAAAGTGTAACATAGTTCTATCCATGTTGTTTTGTCTGTGATCGCTACCTGTCTAATTAACAACAGGAAGCAGCCAAATAGCTCACAGAGAAACTCCTGCTAATGAATGGTTGAGGGGAATTAAAGCTGCCACATTATCGACTGCACTTAGGGTTGGAAAACTGGCTTTTTTTTGCAAAATTAAATACAATAAATTAGTCCTTAATGACAAACATGACAAATGAATGCAACCCACACCCTGCCTTAAATTAACAAAGTAGTTCCTTAGCAACACTGTACAAACCTCACAGTGCCTTGTTCGACAGCTTTCATGTCCACGAATAACAGTTTAGTTAGAAACATCACATATGGTGCAATGAAAAACATCTGGAGAAGACTCTGCAGAAACTTACAATACAAATAGAATTTAAATGCAATATAGAAACTTTTTTATACAATGAATGTGTGTATTTATTAACACTGCACTGATCGTACAAGAGGTTCGAAAATAGCTGCTTGCAGAGATTGTACAGAGATCAGAATTGTTCCTGGTACGCTGACATTATGAGATTTCTGTACTATTATTATTGAATTAGCATTATTATGTACCACCTTAACTTTGATTCTTTTATTTGAAGGATACAAATGTGAATCCTTTCTGCTGCTCCTATTAGTATCCACATGATAACTAGGGAAACAAATCGTATCATAAACCGTATCGCATCAAGGGCAGAATGTAGCATTGCACAATTTTCAGGGATGGATTCATACCCAATTCATTTACAAAGTGACTTCCTTTATGAGCTATACAAGTAGGAAGATCCCAGGTTTATGTGACTTGAACACTCAGATGCTTGAGCAGTGAAGCGTGATAAATCTCTCGCTGACATCACAATTTCAGCTCTGTTAATGGTGCACATGAACAATAATCAGCTTGAGAGGGAGGCCATAGGGATTCCTACTAACTACTGTTAAAACCTCTGTAATGACGATGTTGACAGCACAGTGAGGGGTTAATGGAGACTGATGAGTGACTCTACACAGGGGACAGTATAGCAAAGTGGGTAGAGCTTTGTACTGAGTATCAACCTGAAGATCGGAGGCTCAAATCCAGGCACTGTTGGGTCTTTGAGTAAGACCCTTAACCCTTTATACTCTGGAGGCACCGTACAATAGCTGACCCTCTGTTCTGACCTCTGATTCTAATACATCCACAATATCGATCTTGACTCATGCAAAAAGGGTGATAAAAAGAATGGAGGTTTTTAGATGTAGACGTATTATTACAATTGATTTACTTGCCCCCAACCCCCGCAACAATCCACCCTCTTTATCTGGACATGGGACCAGCACTACACTGCACTGGTCTGTGCTACATGTGTTTTGGACTGTTGTAGGAAACAGCACCCTAAAGAAGTCCATATTGACAAAGGGAGAACAAACTCAAAAGAACCTGTGAATGGAACCTAGAACCTTCTTGATTCTACACACTTGTCACTTGGTGCATCATGTTACTAAAAACATGTTTCAAAATGTATTATCATGTTATTTTATATAAGAGTTTATAGGGCAAATGTGTCCTTTATGTGTCCTTTTGCTTCAAATAAGTGGCCCAAATCTACAACGCCACCCAGATACAAGTTCTCGCTTTTGCCCCTGGCCTATGCCTCGCTCTCATATTATCACGGTTCACCTTGTCCAGGTTCATGTGTATCGGTCTCACCTATGTTTTCTTATCCTCTATGTTTAAGTCATTTCTGTAATTCTCTCACTATCTGTCTCTCTGATTCTCTCTCTTCTCGGCTCGGCACTGGCAGGTAGTCATTAAGCACGAGCAGATGGCGCAGCTGCTGATTACTTTGAGTGTGTCCTGACCGAGTACAGCCCCGGAGCATCATGGCCACATTCAAAATATCAGCCTGCCAGCCAACACAGCAATGATACAGAGCAGTGTTTACTGAAAATCCTGTCTCATTTGCATACAAGTGGAAACAAGATTCTATAGGGCGACACATCTTCATTGGGCTATAATGCTGTTTACAGCTCACTGAGTAAGCTTTAAGTAACAAATTGTCATACTGAGTTGTTCTCTAACTCAGTCAGGCAGTAAAAGTCTGAAACTTTGGCCACCCTGATAAAATATCTATTAGGTTGGGCTTGCAAATAAATATTTATGCAACAATACACAGTAAGACTCAATTGATTTGACAAGTATATGAATCGATTTTAACGTTGGTGCTATATACCACTAAACAGATGTCTGGTTGCCAGGTTCGGGTTTGTCATAATTAACCTTGAATTTCACTTTGTTTCCAAAAATATTGATAAATAATCTTTATGTGGAGCCGGTAATGTAAATCACATCATATAGGTTTCATTGTGTGCATCAATACAAGCCTAAAATAAGCCTAAAATAAGTGAAACAACACATTCTGTTTGTGCCAGACCTCCAGGACAAATCTCCAGAACAAATTTAAAAATAAGTTAAATATTTGAGAGGACACAAAGTGCCTAAGTCATGTAATTTTTAAATACTCTGATTCTAAATACTCTGGTTTGATTCTTTACTCTGTTCTTTCTTGCCTGGATGGCATCTTGCAAGCACAAGTGGCAGAGCCTGCAGCAAACAAAAATTACACACCGCGTCTGCTGGGGTGCTGGCCAGACAAAAAAGGGTTTTTAAAATGCTGTGCAAGAAAGCTGGTTAGGGGAAATATTTTCACATTGGCGAAAAAAAGGTACCCATGAGGACTGTGTACCTGACACAAGTGTGAACAACAATGTACCCTTGTCAAATGCAATCGAAATTTACAAGAGCGGAAAACAAATTGACTACACTGAGGAGAAAATACTAAAATAAATAACAGAAAATGTCCGAGAAAAATTCTCTACACCGCTAAATATAGAAAAGTGCAAATACATGCCTCAAGCTAAGCATCACGACAAAGGTGCTTTCACTGTGAATTTAAATCTGGGGTTCCTTCAAACAGCTTTAAACATAAGATACATTATTTCCTTTCACACAGAGGACTTTCTAAACATGTCTTGAAATGTGTCTTCGTTTTCTAGAGTTGACGTCTTTAAGATATGAGACAGTAAGAGAGTTCTGGAGAGATTCCGCATGAATGACTTCTGAGTTCTGGGTCGACATCAATTTTACAGCCAGTGATAAGATGTCGAAATGTCAGTACAACCAGGTTTTAACTCACGATTCAATGATATTACATTAAAAAATGACATTTAACACACAGCTGGACTGAAAATAAATTGGGATTATCATTAACATTATGCAAAATAATTGAATTCTTTTGGACAGACTTCAAATACACAAGACATGTCACTGAACCGAACATCTGCATCAAATCTAGGAGCCAATCCAACGAAAGTGCAGCAACCAAAATAATCAAGCCAGTGTTACACCTTCGGGTGTAAATCAGCATAATAGAAACAGATTTTCACTTACAAACGCCCACTTACACCTGCGTGATTAATGTGTTTACACACATTATTGCCTAATTATCATTTTATCCCTAAAAGAAAAGCATTTATGTAACTTATAGCTAAATGCTGACTCTGATTGCTTGGGTTCACAATTTAATAGAATGATGCACATTTTTTCACAAGTTTGCTTAAACTTGTGTAAACTTACTTAGTTAAACATGTGCAAACAAACTTAAACTTACTTACTTAAACTTGTGTATACTTACGGTATTGAAAACGTATATGTACAGTTTGTGGTAGAAACATAAACACTCCGACTTCCATACAACCTAGGGTATGCAATGAAAAACAATCTTTGTACTGTACATCTGTATATGTGTAATGACAGACATATTGTGTCAGAAAGGGCATCCAGCATTAAAAATTGTGAAAAAAATCAATAATATAGATCACGATCCATTCTGGTGACCCGTCACGAGAGCAGATTATTTAACTGATCTCTCACACACGAAGTCCTGTTACTGTTAACGTGTGAGGGTTCAGACTGTTGATTTAAGACTCACTCGTACAGACTCAACCAGCTCAGAGTTCGATTGTAGTCATAGAAAAAAAAGTTCCAATGCTAGCAGGACAAAACACCTTAATGCATCTTGCATCTTAGAATGGATGCAGGAAAGCAAGTGGACTAATGTGAAAGCACAAGTAATGTAATGATTTACAAAGAATTATAAAGACTCGATTCACTAGCAGCATGAATCACATCAGTGAATCATTTTTGAAGAATCGATGTTCACTTTAAACAGCAGAGGGCGCTGGTGCCTTATTTATTAACATAAAATGTGAAACCAGCATTTCCGGCATAGTTTTCAGTAATAAAATGGCATTCATTGTTTATATAAATAGAAGAGCATTACAAAAATAATTTAGTATTTAAATGAATATTTTTATTTGTAATAAAATGACAGTAAAAATAGTAAAAGAACATTTTGGTGGAATCGTGGGTAAAGTGCATCGTTACATCTGTACATCAAGGCACTGATGATAAATGAACTGGATGTATAGTGGAGAAGAAAAAAAGCAGTTGGTGACTGTGCACCTGTAAGAGGGTGAGGCCCCGATAGTTTCAGTCCCAATGTTCAGGCCAACATTAGAGGCAGCCTGGTGGTTAGAGGACTGGACTTGTGATCGGAAGGTTGTTGGTTTAATTCCGAGAGTCAACACGTCATGAGTGAAGTTCCCTCGAGCTAGAGATTAAACCTCTAACTGCTCTGAGTGCTGTGACCAGGGCTGCCCTGCGCACTGTGCATGTATGCTCATTGCTGCCCCCTATTGACTAGTATGTGTAATGTGTGTTTCACTGCACAGATTGGATTAAATGCTGAAGAATAATTCCTTTGTGAATAAAAGCACAAGAGTGAAAAATATTTTAATATTCTAAAAAAACAAAACATAACGATGATACTACCAGTAAGGAAACATGGGATAAAAATTATTATAACTTTTTACACTTATTAAACACATTTGTGTTAAAAGAAAGCAACTAAATAAAACAACTAAAGCATTTAAGATAACGTACAGAACACAGAACAGCACATTCCCACTTCAAGAGACGGAATGTTTACCCTTATAGACCGGACCATGATTTCTAACATTTGAGACAGAGTCTTGAGTGTTATTGCTGAACGCAAGCCCCATCTAATCAGACGTGTGATTACAATAAAGTATCGTTTCCCAACATTACATTTCCCCTCACTGGCTCCCGGAATGATCTCTAACCTGTGAGACGAGACGGTCTCTGGAGAGAAAGTAATAAGATAAAAAGACAACAGTGAAAGTTTGTGAGCCTGAACTGCATTATATAATGGGCACGGTGCACCCTCAGAATGCTTAACACGGTAGGAAACCATGACCAATGTAATGCTGCCACTCAGATCTCAGTATTAGCATAATCAAGAGAATAACCTCAGGTGTAAGAGGATGAGAAAAGCTCGATATGTCAGCCACCATTACATCTATTAATCTGTAGCAAAGGAAAGCTGAGTGCATCTTAACCTGGTTTATTCACTAAAGTGAATGGAAATAGTTCAGTTTTGATAATGCACATTTATCTGCCTGTTTAACTTTTTTGTTTTCTTTACATTAAAACATAAAACGAATCGGATTGTTATAAAGAAAATGGGTTCCAAAACATTTTTCTTATGAATCTACATCGAATTGTTTATAATATTTTTTTCTTGTGATCTGGATTATCGGTTTCGCACAATCTTTATGCAGGATGCCCTTCCTGACATAGCCCTCACTTTTAATCTGGGTTTGTAATGACAATACAATGCACTGGTCCGTCTATTCTAGTGTAGAATTTATTTCTCCACCGCGCTTTTCACACACTTTGGAAATATTTTTCGTCATTCAACCCAATCTAGGCAGTGAAACACTCATTCCTGCACACAAGTAAATTCACACTAGGGGGCAGCAGTGAGCACACATACCCGGCGTAGTGGACGGTCATAGCAGTTAGTTCGGTGCCTTGCACAAAAGCACTTCAGTCATGATTGGTTGACTCTCGGAATCAATCCGGCAACCTTCTGATCACAAGCCCAGTCCTCTAACCAGCAAGCCAAGGCTGCCCTTAATGGCTAGGTATTTATCACACAATTTAGTTTGTCTAAGTAAACTGGCTGCATGTTTTTGGACCGTGGGTGGAAGCCAGATCACATTTAAAGTCCACACAGAAAGGACCTGAACCTGAGGATCCACCCCAGAAACTTTTTGCTATAAGGTGCCTATCATAAGAATAGATCTTTCAATAAAACAGCTTCACACCTGAGTCTGTAAGTACCCACAATTCAAACTGCATCACCAAAACTTCATTAACACAGAGTACAAAGAATTAGCGGAACATCTCTGTGATAGATCTGCAGTAAGGTAAAGACCAGGTAAAAGATAAAATATCTAAAGCTTTAAACAATTATATAAAATCTGCACAATCAAGTTTGACATTTCTTGCTCAAATATATCCTCCAATTTTAAAGTCGTCTAAGGAAATGAGAGAACATCTTAAATCTCCACCATCACCTCATAATTATGGATAAACCGGCAAAACAGAAGTCATTAAGTGAAAGACATAAACTAACCCGCTTTGTGTTTACTAGATTTTAACTGAACAGATTAGACAACAGCAAAATACACTTACAAAACATCATCTAGTTGACCCAAAGATGGTGGTTTACCAGTGCTCACCACATAATCTGGGTTTGAGGGTCAGTACTCTTGTACTGTGCTGGAGTATGATTGTCCGCCCTCTTCACTAGCCCCCGTGGTGTGCACTCACACGGTGCTTTAACACATTTGCATCATCACAAAGCATCATCAATGAATTTTCATCCGATGAGCTGCCAGATTTACAGAGGGCATCGCGCCCCTTCAGATACTCTTTGGTAATCACAGATATAACCAAATATTTGTCTGTTTCATTGAGCTGTTGCTGTATGCTCCGGCCTGCCCAAATTTCTAGTACACGGTGCACCTCACCATGTTTGTTTACCCCATGTCACGTGTTCCGTTATTAGTCATGGAATACACTCACACTAAATATGTACCAAGCCCGAGTCCAACTGATACGTGTTCTGGCCCACCTTTTCGAATGGGCATGGGCACGGGCACGGTTCGGGACGATCACATTTATCAAAAGCACCATACTTTGGTATTGAACCGTGACCGTCACGGTGGAACTGTAGTGTGAGTATGCCCTGAGAGGATGTACATTGAATGATAGGATAAACTGCACAAATCCAGATGAGTAAAGCTTGTATAAATATATTGAAGGTATACGTTTAGATAAATATACTTTATTAATCTTGAAGTTTGTAAACATGCCCTGCAGCAATCGTTCTTTATTTTGCCACTCAGCCCGGCCAACTGACAGAGCTGAAATTCATTATGATATATACAACATCCCAGTTATGGTGTGCAACGATGTGCTAGCATATGTTTTACCGCTGCACCAAAGCCGAATTCTTTCCAGCGCGGAACGATGGCATTAATGTAGAAAAGGAAAATAAACAATAAGAGCAAAACCAGTTTAGCATTCACAATGTAGATTTTATACAGAGGAGCAGTTCCACAGTTTATTACAAGCACCAACTAAACAAGCTAATCAAATAATAATGATGCAGTTGTTAAATTAAAGCTCCTCCTGACAACACTTTTAAACAAAATCATCGTTTATTAGTTGAATTAAAAGTATAAAATGTTCCGCTCAGAAACAGTGTGTGTAGTTTTACACACAGCATTTTCAGAGGTGGAAAGAAAACAAAAATATTGTACTCAAGTAAAAGTACAAGTACTTTGATTCATTTTTACCTCAGTATGAATAAAGTAAGTAGTTATATCCACTCAAGTAAAAAGTAAAACATTTATTAAGTATTCAGTGTATAATGGACTCAGCAGTACACTATGTAATGTAAATAAATAATGGTTATTAATTTAAATATAATAGTAATGAACATTAGTATGATTTTTTATTTATAACAATAAAATGTTTAAACATTTAGAGATGTAAGGTTTACTACACACCATCCTATGAAACATTCTGAAACTGTATAAAAGTGATTCCTAATCATAAGCTAGTGTTTGATATTATTATGTTTATTATTAATGAAATATTGTATTACTAATCATTTAGTAATATATTTAATAATCGTTGAACCATAAACATCTCACAATGTAGCATATAAGCCTCTTAAATTCATCCAATCTGTTGCCAGATTGACAGTTTCTATAACCTTATCTTATTTGAAAGGTTTTTAGACTAAAACTCACTGTAATCTGTAGGGCTGACCGCAATTAATCGATTATTCGTTGGTCGACCGAAAAAATTACTAGTCGGACAAATTACATTGGTCGATTAGTCGCAGGAAGAAAAAAGAGCTGCAATTCGTCAAAGGACTTCTGGGACTTTTAATTTGAACGGCGTCACAAAGGAAGACGTGACACTCCATACCA
>JAOUQU010264962.1:0-13355 GCA_028566735.1 Ammoglanis amapaensis
TTAATATATACAAAGGCGCAGAGCCTGGGGGTTCTTGGTCATAGAAACTTATGATATTTATACTTATAACTTTAAATGTTTTCCCAAGAAGGATGGGCCCTGTTGAGTCTGGTTCAGGGGAGTCAGGGAATTTTTTTCGCCCTCGGCTTGCTCGACGGGGGTTTCTGTTCGTCCTGCATTTTGTAAAGTTGCTTTGAGACAATATCTAATGGAAAAATCTATTGTTGACTTGACTGTTATTCGAGGTTATCTACGTAACTAAACTGCCATTAGCACAGAAAATGCAGTTCATTTAAACAAAATGCAGATTGCACAACACCTGCTTTCAAATGCTGAGAAGACTTGTCTCCTCGAGACAATCTGACATCTGATTGGTCATAATTCCAGCCAGTTTGCTATTTGAATTACATTGCAGAGCCCTTCAGAATCTACTAAAATGGGCAACATAAACAAAGAAACAAAGGCAAGAAAGCCAAAGCCATTCTAAAAAACTTCTAAATGGTTTGTACCTGGTTGGTTAGCTCTTTCAGTTGGCTAATATTTTTTATGATTATAATATTTATTATTTTATGACTGACAGCATGCTACTGCTCTTATTTTCAATAAGATAGGCTGAAATGAATAATGTGGGACAGAATGCTTAAATTGCATGACACTGGACAAAGGTTAAAATGGTGGAACACCCTAGTACCTTCTGTTATGCGCACAAGCTTTCATTTACAATTAATGATTGCTTGTTCCAGTGTTTATGTACAGTTGGTTACTACAATATGTTATTTTATTTTGGCATTCAGCACATGCTTTTATTCCAAGTGACTTACAATTACTACTGAACACAATTTTTAAGCTATTGAGGTTTATGGGTCTCAGGGGCCCAACAGTGGAAACTAGGTGGCAGGGCTTGAACTGAAAATCTTCTGTTTTCTAACACAGTAACTTAACCACTGAGCTGTCACTGCCTTACTAATCATTCAGAAACATTAAATGTAGATTGTTTAAACTGCCCCAAATTAACAAGTGATAATATATTTAATGATAATATGTATTAACAATAAAATTCATTAAAATTTTATTTTATGTAACAGGAATAATTTCTTACACATATTAGGATATGTACATGTTACATATTTTATAATACATATAAACTCCTGGCAAAACAAAAATGCAGGAGGATTAAAAGTGATCACATAATAGTAAAAACAATACTTTTAAAAGGCTTAATGCACTTTTCAGCTATGAACAACATACACTACATAAAATAAAACTATCATGTAAATCTTCTTGACCTGTATTAGCATTGTATGGATAAAATAGCTTAATTTACTTGCAAATTGTTTCTAAAAACATCTGTTACATGATTTTTGATGTAAACACGTGGCTTGATAGTTCAGCCAGATAAAAAAAAAACTGTCCCTATTTATCTGGGCTTGGTTTATTCATCCCAGTGGTCCGGTGCCTTAAGTGATAATTAAGTGTTTCACATTAACTTGACTTCAAAGTACATTCAAAGTACATTCAAAGTACATCAAAGACATGTTAACACTCAGTATGTATGTTCTGTATGACATGGATATTTAAATGACAGTTCTTAGCTGTTCCTTAACAAATCAATCTTTTGAGAAAAAGTGGATAATTAACTCATTCGATACATTTAGGGTGCATGGTGACTAAGTGGATATCTTGTTTTTACCTATAGTAGCTACAGCTACAAATTCTATTTTGTCCAGTCAAAAAATACCAGATTTTTCAGCACATTGCAAAACAGGTAATCTTACTTGTTCCATGGCCCCATCTGAAGAACTAAAAGTCTCCAAATACAATTGAACCGGCAACCTTCTGATCATTGGCCCAGTTCACTAACTATCAGGCCACAGCCACCTCAGGTTTTTATATTACCTCTGCTGTGCCGAAACAATGCAATAAAAGTGTAAAAAATATCCTCAAACTTTTTGTATGGCTGTAAAGATTTGCTTCAAATCTTTGCCATGTTTGAACAGTTATACAGGGGCTAAATACACTGTTTTCACAGTTGTTAATACATATTAGCCTAATAAATTCTGTAATTAAAACTTGAAGACTATCATCGATACATTCAATCTACAGTTACCTTGAATATTGGTTATAATTGCATTCAGAGGTAGTATTTTGATTTTTTTCTTCAGAGGGGTCCATGGTACAAAGATGATAATGATATATTAGCAATCTGCAGAAAATTGTAAACAAGCACAATGGTATTTGTAGTTCTAGGTGCTACAAGTGAAAAGTTATTGGCCCTTGAAAATGTTCGTTCCTTCAGTTTTGCAAATGGCGCTAAAAATATATTACTGTATCTCAAAGAGTAGTTGGTATAGAAAAATATTGTTTGGGTCCAGTGTGGCCAAATCCCCAAATCTCTTGATTTGGCATGAAATGACCCTGCACATATTGACTAATATTCTGCAGTGACTAATAATGTCATTTCTTGGGTAGGATACCAACCACCTTGACCGTGACCTGAAGCATCCTTATGCAAGCCTTATAGGCTGAAAATTTATGATCATATATCATGCCTTTAAGCCAACACTGTGGATGTTCTTTGTTGTTACACTGACAAGTTATGATCTTATCCATGTAGAAATGTGCATGAAGAATATTAACAGGAGCAAAAATGCAAAATGTCACAGTGCTCTAATCTCAAAGCCACATATACACATCAAATGAAGATCATGATCAGAGTGTGGACAAGTCTTGTGTCAATCCCAGTGTGTTGGAGTCCTCCTTTCCCATCTGCGTGATGAAGGAAAGCTCCACGGCTAGTCATGCTGGCTTTGCTGTCCTTGGTGGGCTCTCAGCCAGAGGAATCCGTCTAGATGAAACCTTCCCAACTCTGCTTGCTCCTTTCCCTCTGTCTGTCTTTTTTCTTGCTAACAGACAGAATTCTTTAAAGTACCTCTTAAAATTTTCATCTAGAAATGCATAGAGAACAGGATTAAGGCTGCTGTTTGTATAACCCAAAGCAACACACAGAAAGTAGGCAGCCATTAAAGGTGTGGTCTCAGGAATTGCTACAACAGCTTTTATTAAAATGAAAATATGGATAGGGGTCCAGCAGATAATAAAAGCTGCCACAACAACTAAGACCAGATGGGTGATGCGACGAAGGTTGCGGTCTTTCTCTCGGGAACCAGAGAGTAAACGAACGCTGCGCAGCCGAAGAACCATAAGGGTGTAGCAGATGCTAATGATGAGAACTGGAGCAACAAAACCAAAAACGAATACACAGATCTTCATCAAGGTGTCCCAATACTCATATGGATCGGGGAACTGCAGGGTGCACTCAGTAGTTACTGCAACAGGAAGGAAAAACAAATACTTAACCAACAATACTGCTTCAAAATATCACTAGTTTTTATGTGATGGGTGAAACAGTTTGAACATTTAAGCAAAGCAAAACACAAAGATAATAGATAGACAAAATTGGTACAAAAGATTTACAAGTGTTCAGCTTTCTATACTTTCATTTCAGATTATTATTACCACTTTCTAAATTGTATGACTGTAGCACATTATATGTCTTGGTGTATAAATGTGGAAGGACTCTCATCTAATTAGAAAATTAATTCATCCTTGCAGATCATGTACACCCACACATGTTCATTTACCTCCCTCGCTTGTCTGGGTCTTGACATGTTACATGGCTAGAAGTGGCAGACATTTTAAAACAGCTTGGCCAAGACTACTAAGTACTGGCCCAGTAATTGCATACATGGAAACCATACAAGTTTGCTTTAAGGATCCTCAACCATCCACCACACGACACCTACCAGCTATATTTTAGATATAAGATTGTGGTCATAATAATAATACCTGGCAGTGTGTAGTTAAACATTTAACATGCTCTGTGATGTATTGCATTGCTATACTCATACAAAAGCAGAACTCACCATTATTGGTCTGTGTTCCTCCAAGGACCATTGCAGGCAACCCAACAGCAGAAGACAGTAGCCATATCCCAACATTAATGCCCTTAGCCACAAAAGGAGTTCGAAAGTCCAGTGCCTTGACAGGATGACACACAGCCACGTACCGGTCCACACTCATCATGGTCAAAGTAAAAATGCTGATGAACATGTTGTAGTAGTCAATAGAGATGAACACCTTACATACAACTTCACCAAACGGCCAGGTGTTTAATAAGTAGTCTGCCGTCTGAAATGGCATTGTGGTGGTAACCAGAGCATCGGCCAGTGCAAGGTTGAAGATGTAGATGTTGGTTGCCGTCTTCATTTTAGTGTATCTGGAGAAGTACATAATAAAAAAAATTAGAGAACAGACAGTTGTATATGTATACTATGTTTAAAAGAATTTTTTTTTAATTAAGTGTTTGTCCAATATGGTTTTGAATATTAAGTGAAAATTCATTACTACACATTTGGTTTAATTATTTCAACACAGTGTCCATTTCACTGGGAGGCATTCTCTAATGTGCTTTCTATTTCATTTTTTTTTTATCCGCACTCAGTATTGCAGCTGTAATTCACACTAGTCTACTATGGCTACTAGTCTAGTACTAGTCTACCTGGGATCCAGGGTCTTCTACAAATGGTTATTGGTTTGGGCTTGGCTGGGAACAAGTAATGATTTGGTACCATGTTCAGAAATTTGATTTAATTAATAGAAGAAATACAGTATGAAAAGCATGCACATAGAACACATATTTAGTCCAACCATAAAAATATTGATTTGGCTTTTTTATACCTGATACCCATCCTAACATAAACCTCCCTTTTTCACAATGCTGGGGTACTACTGTGCACTTGTTTTCAATCTGTCTTCAATTTACCTGGCTGTGAGGAAGTGGAAGCACCCTTTTTTTACATATCCTCTGCAAAATGTAAAATAGCAATATTTTATGTTTAAATTGTAAAAAAAATTACTGTGAGAGTCTGCGAGACATGTACAAATCATTATATCTTGGGTTTGGCTATAACTGAGAACACAATGATTTGGCACTGCATTGTGCCTAGTGATTCTAGGGAAACTGGACCCATGATCATTTTTGATGAATTATATGGAACACCACCACAGACAATTCACCATCTAACAAATTACAGTGTAAAGAAAGTGATTTACCACTCTTTTTTTAATTGATATTAGCCACTGCACTGGAAACACCCCACAACAACGGCACTTTTGGAGATTTTTGAACCAGTCTACTATAATCACAGCTTGGCCGTTTTCAAACTCAATCAAATCCTTTGATCATTTTTTTTGCTTCTAACACATATGCTGGAAAGATGTTACTACATTAAAAATATACAAACACTTTAATGTAATATTTTCGATAATACTGTTTAAATTACACACTACAATAAAAACTGACAGCTGCAACTGTCTTGTTTCATTAATTCCCAGCATGCATCCAAGACTTTTAAAATGCATCTGTTTCTGGTTAAAACGTGACAAACATGTCTATCTATTTATAAATGCTTTTCACCCACAGTCCCACCTTCCTGTTCTTTCTTTTTTGTCCTTTTTGTCATTAGATATTTCCTTTTTATAAAAAAAAGTTAAAAGCAATTAATATTTTCAAAGGAATAAATATGTGAGTGCTAAAAGACCGAAAAAGGGATTGAAAGTGTGAAATGGATTATGAGAGGAACAAATGCCATGATGAGATCATTAAGTGAAGTAGGAGTGACAGAGTGACAGATGCATCTGCTCATGACTTTTCACTTCCCACTCATCACTTGCAAATGACTAGAGAAGAATACAAATACAGTGAAAATTGATGGGTGGATTCAGTTATTTGCTAATAAGTAGACATGAACATTAAGTACTTCCATAAATAAATCCTATAAATATCAAAAAATACAATCCAAGTACATTTACTAAAAATAAATGAAAACGAAACAATTTGTGATAATAAATTTTGAACATAAGTAATTAAGTACAAATTGGCATTCCAATGTTTTAAATAAAAAATTAATAAAAAATAATAAAAATAATGATTATTAATTGGATTATTTTATACATATACAAATACAAACTTATACATATTTTTTTATAAAACCTAATACTTTAACAAATTAAGAATGTCATGGATTCAATGACATCAGAACAGTTTTCTGCATTTAGCAAAAATGACTTACAATTACACAACTGTACACAATTTTTGAACAATCAAGTGTTAAGGGACTCTCACAACAGTGACACGCTGATGGTAGTGGGGCTCAAATCGCTGACCTGCTTACTAGTCCAGTGCCTTAACCATCAAGCTATCACTGCCCACTGTCCAATTCACTGATTTTCTTCATGTTTAATATTAATCATATTATTAAAGTTAATGCTTAACTTTAAAATTATTTAAAAACAACATTTTTTTATAACATAATAATGAAAAATACAAGATGCTTGATACAAGATGACCTTTGTTCAACAGTTTAAAATCTAAAGTCTCTGATCACTCATCTGAACACAGTACATATATTACTTTCTTTTGATCCCTGTGAGATGAGCTTGACCCAATACAGGACTCATGTGCAGTCTTACCTTTAGTTACAAATAGTTTACTATGTGTATTTTAAGTTATTAACTAAACTATTTACTGGGGGTTGTGTTATCAATTAAATTATCACATGAACTAAACAAATTGTCCTGCAAACAAACATCACAGATAAGTGCAAATGGAAGAATGGAATTATTTTAAAATGTAAATACATTTTTATTATTGTTTACAAAAAAACGGCACATAAGACATTAGAAAGGTAATGTGTGAGTGGTTGTGTGTGTGTGTGTGTGGGGGGGGGGGGTATTACAGATATTTAATTATTTTTAACAAATTAATTGATCGATTAATTCTAAAAATAGACTCTATGTTTTCTACCATGGTTGTTGCATCACTCTTCAGTGATGCCAGGTAAAACAACAAAGAGACACACCTAAAAGTTAAAATAAAAGGTGGCCACAATTAAAGCTATATTCACAAATGCCACCTGAAAGTTTCTGGGGCTCAGGGGCTTCTAGGATGAACTGTGGAAATGTTTATTATGTTCAGTTATTAGACATGTTGTGTATGGGTTTGTGTCATTGACTGGAAAGGAAATCGAATCACAAGTCAAAGAAAGTTACTTGATTTTGCAAATAAGATGGCAACGTCCAACTTTAAAGGTTTGACAAATCTTCCCTGTAGATCCCAAGCATGTTCAATGGGATTTACGTCTGGAGAATGTGAAGTCTAGTCTATGCATTTGATTCCTGCCTCCTAAAGCATGTTGTTGATGAGATGCACACAGTGGGGTTTTGCATTCTCGTCTATGAAAGAAAAAAGTTTTCCAACTGTTCCAGCATATGTTAACACTATAGGGTGCAGGACCTCATCTTGATATCTGACAGCAGACACTGAACTGGTTCTTATGACGTGGAGGTCGTTATGAGGACCAAAGCTAATGCCAGCCCACATCATAATTCCACCATCAATGAAAGAGTCCCTGTCTCACCTAAAAAGTAAATTGTCCCTTGTACTTTGTTTACACAAGATCAGGACATGAGGACTGTCAGACTTCCCGTGAATCATCAGAGGAGAGGACAGTGGACCACTCATCACGGGTCCAATGACCAAAGGCCATCATTGGTCACCAATGATGCATGCCATCCAACATAATCGAGCCAAAAATTTGTATGATCTGAGTGCAAATCCATTGTTTAGTGGCAGCAAGATACTATTCTTTCTAGCCAATAAGGTAAACTAGTGGTCATCTCTTGCTGTTGTGGCATATGGGTGACCCCGGCCTTTAGTATGTGCTAGTCTCTTGAAAGCTATACCAGTCTGCCAATAATGCTTTGGGATGTTCCAAGAGCGACTTTAGTCTGTTTTTGACCATGTCTTATGACTTACCAGGCTTTACATTTGAGCGCTTGTTGCTGTGGCATTGCACAGGCTGGAAATTGCACGGGCAGGATGTGCACTGTCAACATCAGCAGCCGTGGAGATACTCCCCTACTTTCAGCCTTTTGTATAGTACATTTTCATCAATTATTTAAAAGTTGGTTTTGCATCTCATTTGCATAATGTTTGACTTTTACAAAGCCATTTTTATCATTTTTTATCATTTCATATTCATTTTGAGCAATGTATTGCATGCATTACTGCATGGCATTTAGTACAAGATATGGTGGTGACAAAAAAAGGGCATTAAACTGGTCTGCCTGCAAACCTGACCTTTGCCAATATTTTCCTAAGCCCATGTGGCTATTTGTGTCAAGGTAACATTGCAGTTTAATGTGCAGTGCTCTCTGGGGCTCAAAGGTCACACACCATGGTTTCCAGCCTTGATCTTGCATTAAAAAATATCATTTTTGAATGACTGACAATTATCTGATTTCTCAAGTGTGGTGCAAATGGTGAACACGTGCTTGCTTAAACTGAAGCTTTGGTAGATCCTTTTAAACAATAATTCCAAGATTCAATTCCACTGATTTCATATGATTACTTCACCTGCTCCCAGTTTACATTTTAAATAAAAAAATATTTCAAAACAGTGTTCAAGTAATTGTTCACTCTTATTTTTGTTTGTACTACTATCAAATAAATATATGTTCAAGAAAATAAATTGTCGAATTATTCTGTAAATACAGTTTGTGCATACAGTTAATATAGGTAAAAAAACAACAGGCTAACCGGAAACAAACGGTTTCAATATTTATTAGGGAACATAAAAATTGGACTCTGGAGCAATGGAAGAAGGTCATGTGGTCTGATGAGTCGGGTGACACACCCATTAATGCCTAGCGTTTATTGAGGGTGTATTTTTGTACCCTCTGTAAAACTGAGTATAAATGCATAACAACAGAAACTGAAATGGTTAAGCAGATTAAAATGCACGTAAGATTTTATGTCATTTTCATCAGAATGTAACACTGCTACAGACCACCAAAGTATGAAATCATTTTAAAATGTATTTTTTTATTTATGCAATTTACAACACGTCTGGGATTTACACATCAATATGTTATAACTTTACATAGAAGTGATATGACAGTTGAATCAACTGCTAAAATATAAAATACAGTGCATTGTATTTTACAGTGAATTTACATAGTCCTTGGCCACATGGTTTCCAGTTTAATAGACTTAAGCGATTAAACAATGACCTGGCTTTACTGTTAAGCAGTTGTGTTTCTATCTAGATTCCTAATTATGGCTCACTGGCAAGTCTAGAAGTTAATGGAATTGAATAATTTATTGCAGAATGTTACATGAATGTCTGAGATTGAACATCTATTTTAAAAGACAAGATTAACTTTAAAGATGAACTCACAGTAAATAAAGTCGTTTATCCCATGTGACGAATCAGTAAATGGTTGGCAGATGGTTTGAGACTTTTATATTGATAAATGAGATAAGGTCTATAAATTGTCACGCTAAAAACCCACAGGGAACCTACAGGAAATCTGCTGACTATCTCACTTACCCTCTTTCTTAAATCTAAGTTTTGATTTATCTCTGAATTGCCTCATAAATAGAAGTCTAGCTTCAAGCTTTTACAGCAGTGCTATTAAAAACTCCAATCTCAGCATTTTGAAAATTATTGAGCAGAACCACATCTTAAATAATAATAAAAAAATGAATAAATCCCTTTACCTTCTCACATACACACCAAAATCATAGGACTGTAAACCAAATATTTTAATCCAACAAAACTAATAACATTCTATGCCTTGTTTTTTTTGTCAGCAACTCAAAATACATATTGAAAATGTGTACTCATTTAAGACGTTTGAACTGATGGGATTTTATAAACTGAATTTAATACATGATCTGAAAGATGAAAAAGTGCTACCCAAGGGTACAGTGAGTTTAATATTTACCTCTGGTTGCTGTCTGTAAGAAGCTTTATCAGGTTGTGCTTATATTTGTGTAGCTTCTCATATTATTTTTCCTTCACCTCTGGGAAACATTGCTATGGTAATTTGGTTAAACAAAATAGGCCTACGGTGAAATTGAGTAAGTTGATACATAATTTTACCCAGCAATGAATAATTGCCATCGCAGGGTAGACACTATATACACACACATTCACCTGTATGGTAATTCAGTATCTAAACTTGACTAACTGCACGTTTTGGACTGTAAAAGGGAATAAGAGTTCCCAGAGAAATTCATACAATTATAGGGGAACATCCATATAGGTGGGAGATCTGGTTGGGGATTGTGAGGTGATAGTGCTACCAACTGCAATACTTAGTAACAGAATGGCTAAATTATTGAAGTATTTGAGCATGGGCCAAATTGTGATTGCTAGACAACTGGGTCACAGCTTCTCCAAAACTGTAGAATTTATGGGGTGTTCCTAGAGTGCAGTAGCTCTGAAAAGAGCAGTGGTTTACCAGCAACAAGATAGATTCATAGATTCAATCAAAGCTTCGCACAAGGAACTAGGGACTGAAGGCTGATCCGTATTGAATGGTCTAGCACATAAATTAATAGCTAATAGCTAAAGAGGTCAATAGCTGTAGCTAATGCAGTATTGTCAGAATATACAGTGCACTACAGTTTGTCACATTTTCATACAGTGCTACCATAATCCTTTGTAATTCTTTTTATGTTTAAGAAAACAATAAACAGGATCTTGACTCAGTCAGTTTGCTATAAAGACATGGTTTATGCTGCCAAGGGTTCTTTTATGGGACTTGGATCTGTCTGCCCACCTTTAGAAAGATTAAGGTTGAAGATTAAAGATTAAAGCTTTCTCTATTTCAAGATGTTTTAAGATAATGTGGCCTTAATAGAATTATAAGATACTAGTAGTTTTTATTTGTTGTCCAGATGGATGCTTTGCCACTATTAAATTTTGGGTTCTGTAATATTGAGCACCAATGTCAACATCCAATGTCAAACGATTCAGCCACCACTTATGTCAGTTGCCTGTGTCCTGACATCATGCAATAATCATCCAGTAAATTAGAGGATGGTAATAAGACAATTTTAACATTAACATGGCAGATTTTGCTCAACATTTACCAATTTATTTTTGCACCTAAAATAATTTTTCAGTTATATAGTATATATATGCGGTGTGTCCACATAAGACCAGATAATGTGGTAATTGCTAATTCATTAAATGCCAGAATGACCTCTCAGTGTACATCTATAAAATTACTTAGTCGACCTAAGTGCCCCATGCAGTACATTCCTAAAACTAATGCCATACCTGATAATGACATACATGACGAGGCAGTTCCCCAGAAGTCCTACCACAAACACAATGGAATAAACCGCAGTGATTGCTGGAATGAGAGGAGACATGTGCTCAGAGTGCTCAGTCAGAGCATCTTCTTCACTGTTTAATGATACGTTCAGTTCACAGTCATCCACACTGCTGTCCTCTCTCACTATGTCCATGTCTGCACACTGTTAGAAATGAGAGGCAGAAGGATTAGGGATCACTGAGGTTGTGAGTTATTAATCTTCAAACTCACGATAATTTTGCTACATAAAGTCATCTATGCCTTTAGAAATACATATCTCAATGTAAAAAATGTCTAATGTCTACAAGAAACTTTGTATTCCTATCTTACTCCTAATTTACAGAAAATTGTAAAGCAATAATATACAGGGCGTTGTCAATACAAAGATGGTTGTACCTGACCTGCAAAACACAATATTTATTTAACATTTATTTAAATAAGAGATAAAACTGCTTCAGCATTAAGGTACATTTTATTTGCAGATACATTTCTACAGCTCTCCATTACTGCTGGTCATTAAGCAGTTCTTCTATTCGTTGCCATTCTGATTTACATTTATTATGTCTAAACCAGTTTTAAACTGAAACAAGCATAGACTTGCAATCACTTATAACATCTCCTTAAAGTCCGCTTCTGTTGGGTGTCCCCACAGTGGAATGTTATCCACATTATTTTGGCTTATTTTTAATTCCATGTGATCTTCATGATACAATCCCAATGTATCCAAATTTGTAAACAGTACTACAATGCAAAGGTATGTGCGAAGTGTATCCACTGAGCCAATGAGCCATGCTGGCGATACACACTTGCAAATTAACACTCCTAATTCAGATTTTTCAAAATTCATGATCATAATAATGACAACAAAACAACAACAACAAAAATAATAATAATCCATCCACCCATTTTTAGCTTTACTATCTAGCTTAATCCTATCTAGGATCATGGACACACACTGGGGGAATACACTAATTTCTTGAAAAGGTTGCCAGTCAGTTTCTGAGTACATAGACAAACGCACACACTATTAAACACACACTGGACACTTTCAGTATCTGACTGGTTCTCTTTGGACTGTGGGAGGCAACCTGGTACAGTAGGAGTGCACGAAACCCATGCAAACATAGGGAAAACATGCACAAGAAACAACTCCACACAGAAACCCGAGCTCATAAAAATAATAAAAACTGAAATCAAACTATATGACATTTCCTAATTTGGGACAGTTTGTTTCATAATGTGGGTCACATGACAGTACATATATTAGGTTATGTGAGTATGATATATGCTATTAGATATTTAACCACATGGAAGTACAGATTTGATTTGTAATCATTTTAGTTTTGGGGAGAAACACACCCAGCTGGACCACAATGTATAACGGTAGGATAATTCACCTTACTGGTCTAAACATATCCCAATAGGTGTCAACATTTTAAATAAAACTACTCACTGTCTGATTATAATTCAGTTTAAAAGTCAAACTAAGATTATATCATATACACATTCACATACTCATGCTATTTCCTTTAATTTGTTTAAATGCAATATTTATTACTGTGTTAACAGCATTATTGTAATTCACCATTTAATCAAAATCACGCAGCAATACGCCTATAGAACACTTTAAAAAACACAACCATCTTCACTTTCGAGTTGCCAAATTCTAACCACATCTTTCTCATTCTTTATAAAAATGCCTGAATTAACACACCGAATGTTGTAAATGCGATTTATTATGTTAATACGATTGTTAATACGATTATTATGTTTCTGAGTTGATCTTACCTGAAAGTAAGAACAAACTGACTGTGCAGACAGAATAACGTCGTATTTAAAGCTGAGTTCGTTCAGATACACGGTTTACTTTGAATTAGAGGAGGAGAGAGACCGCAGTGAACGGATACCTGTATCCTCCTCCTCACCCTCCTCCCCTCCTCTTCATCCCCCTTCTCCAGTCAATGCGTTTATGAGGGGAGAGTAGATCCAAAAATGTATCCGTGTCTGTACCAATCAGGTTCGCGAAAGTGTACCCCTACCCCAGTTTTAACACACGCACGCACGCACGCACGCACGCACGCACGCACGCACGCACGCACACACACACACACACACACACACACACA
>JAOUQU010265070.1:0-13355 GCA_028566735.1 Ammoglanis amapaensis
GTGTGTGTGTGTGTGTGTGTGTGTGTGTGTGTGTGTGTGTGTGTGTGTGTGTGTGTGTGTGTGTGTGTGTTGTCTTTCTTTGATTTTAATTATACTAATTCATTTTATTAGATAAAAATGACCTAAATAAGTCATGAAGTTTATTGACAGATCATTTGAAACATACTGTATTAGCGGTTTATCCCCTTTAACATTGTAAGTGATCTCGTAATCACATTCAACAAAAATGCATCACACAGCTCTCTCTCTCACAACTAATTTAATCAGCAACATGCTTGCTAGATTAAATATATATATAAATAAATAAAAATGCGTATATGTGGAAATCAGGGACATAACAAGGACGCACTTCTGTGAATATGTTACGCTAAACTGTGGTATCTCTACAGCAGAGGTTCTAAGCCTTTTTTAAAAACAATATAGACAAAGGCCATAGATGACATTTTTGGCAGGCTGGTGTGTGGGCAGCAGAGGGCATAGTGAAAGCAGGGTCAGCACGACGGGGTGATTTGTGACAGTTTTAACCCCACAAGAAGACTAATGGTCTAACTGCCACAGTATTAGTGCAGGGTAGACCTGTACTAGCTGGGGATTTCTGCTGTAAGTAATGTTCATGCTGTTAAAAAATACGAATGTGATTTTGTTAGATACACACTGTGAACATGAAAAAATATGTACATGTGTCTCATTAAGCAAGAATCTGTATATGTTGGTTCAATCAACGATATAAGCAGACCATGTAACTTGTTTTGTATGTGTGTGTGTGTGTGTGTGTGTGTGCGAGTAAGTCTGTGTAAATTGCCACCTTTCTAAACATATTTCAAATGTATAACGTACATAAACATGTTTGTTTAGCAGGAAAATGATCAGATTTTTTCGAACAATAAATCATAATAATAATCAAGTAATAACACTCAAACCAAGTAGATTTTAAATAGAAGTACGCAAACCAGCATTGATTCTAACTTCTTTTGTGGTAAAAGAAAAAGGTGGTAAAACTGCTAACAGAATTGTTAAAAAGAAAGCTTTTATTCTTTTTAAAAGCACTTTATACATGGCAGGAATAAGTAAAATGTCAGATATAAGCTTTTAAAGGCTTAAATATTGTAAACACTGTGAGAACAAACTAAACCCATCTAACAAATCAAAAAACACAATTTTTAAAATGTATTTAATCATTTCTTTCTTTGTGCAAAGGCCGCTGACCTTGTCACTGCACCACAAAGGTCATTGGATTTTTAACTGAGTGTGCAGAGTTTTTAAATACACGACAATTTTGCTATACATCTATTTATATTTAACTATTCATATTGATCTTTTTCTTCCTTTCTTTATTTTTGTAATTTTCTTATTCAGTTTTAGCATTTTAGGGTGTCAGTGTTGTAAAACAACAGCTTTTTTGCATGATTCAAGAATAGCTAGATAAAAAATGGCATCATGTGAAGGTTGTAAAATATTAATTTAAATCTTTTACTATGTAAGACATTTTTGAATGTAAGATTATTTGATAAGATGATGAGACGCATGAATCCCTGCATTCAAATCAGGAGACATGGTAAACAGGACCAGCATTGCTGTAAATGGAATATTTGTTTAATATTTTTGGAAGAACTAATGACCTTGTCGCTGCACTAAAAGGATCACTAGGTATATTATTTTTATGCTAATTTTATTTTATTTTTATTCACATGAATTATCCTGGTTAAGGATGAGCACATATTTGTTCATATAATCGTTTGCTTTAAGATTGGACAGTATAAAAAATGCTTATTCATTTATAGACACAGTGATGTATTTGTGCCCTGTTTCCGATTACCTAACAGTTTACCAGTGGAAATGACTTAAATCAATTTTGGATGGGGTGCATCTCTTTTTTATTATCCCCTCATTTATTCCCCATATGTATATAGCACCGTAACTTCACAGCAAGAGGGTCCTGGTTTCAACTCCTAGATAGTGTGGTTTGTGACCTTTCTGTGCAAAGTTAGCATGTTCTCTTCATGTCTGTGTGAGTTTTCTCCGACAGCTTCAGTTTCCTTGAGATGATTTGGAGATCCCAAATAGTCCTTGACTGTTGTTGACATTAAAAATTTGAATGATGAATCTATCCTGTAACCAATGTGTAGAAACAAATAAACCATGAATCGTCATTTAGGTCAATCATAATCAATTAGGTCCAGGTACTCTAGTTTCCTCCAACCTCCGTAAACACGCACACATTGTATAAAGCTGCTGAACTGACACTTCGGACACAAGTTTGTGTTACCTCGTACTCGAGTGGCACCATAACCAGACCCAGTACAACCTCATCAAACTGATGAAAAGTAGAAAAAGTAGTGTAGCGTTCATCAGCCGGGGGTTACAGAATAACGTTTCACTTCATGTTAAGTTTTTTGAAGAATAAATGAAGCACTTGTACGGAACATGCTCACCATTATACTAGACGTAGTGTCACAATTATGTTAGACATTGTAAATGACAGACATGATCATCATCTACCTACGTTTCTCATCAATGCTCTCTTTATCTGTGTCATCCTTGCCTACTCTTTTGTTTTTTTTTACCCAATCACCTCTCCTCTTTCTCTCTCTCTCTCCGTGCTGCAGTGCAGAAGTCTCTGCTTTTTCAGTACGGTGTTCCCAGAGCTTTCCTGGCAATGCCACGCTATTCATTCTCTATAAAAAAAAATCCAGTTCGGCTTCAACTTCCTATCACATAACACACACACACACACACACACACACACACACACACACACACACACACATATACGCAAAGCCAAATGCAGCGATGTGTCAATACTCACCATACTCATCATCTCTTTTGTGTTTTGATTATAATATGCTCTTATTATTCAGCTTGCCTCTATAATTTTGGCTGTTTATACCAAACTTGCAGTGGACTACAACAAGTCTGTGGTTTTAACACATAAGACTCATTGAAATTCTGACTCCTGTCTTATCTTTGCTCCTGCACCGTGTAGACTAATTTATGGTACCTTTGTAGATTTTTCACACATGCTAGTGCTGCCTCCTTGTGGCTGTGATACGTTATTGCATAATCTTGCACACGTTTTGATCCCATGTGCGTCCTTTTACCCTTTCGTTAACCTTTCTGGATAAGCTACAATTGTCCAGCAAATACATAATACAGACAGGTGACACAGGCATGAGGGTAGCGCTTTAACTTTGGGATCCAGGGTTAGAATCCCCGGCAGACGTATTAGCTGATCAGGTGTCTACATTACAACCATGACACATTGCTATGTCCTATGTTCCCAGTGATGATGGGAAAACCAGGCACAACATAATCCTGATCAGCGATAGAGTTGTGGAATAGCATGGGATATCAAGTTAAAACTTTTAAATGCAATATAATCACTTTTTCCCGCACAAATAAGGTTGTGGTCAGCCTTATTTATTAGCTAAACATTTCGGACAGGTCAGACAACTCTATATGGGATGCAGAGTATATGCCAACTCAACAGCGCTACCCACTACCACCATGCCGGCCATCTATATCATACTAGAAAAAAATAATAATAAAGTTTTAAAGATACTCGCTTAGTTACAACTATAGCTACTGCACAAGACAGCATATGGGCAACATAACATTACATAGCTGGATAGTATTTCATCTAAAGACATTTAACGTTGAATATAACTTAAAGCTTGAAAGCTTGGCATAGGGTACCCTAACTGCTAAGCTACCACTGCACCACTACTACATTTTCATACCCAGTCATTCCCATATCTTTGTCAGTTGAATGGGAATGACTGTCTCCTTATAGCAGGAAGGTCCTGGGTTCGATGGACCCGGTGGGGTCTGCATTTTTTTCTCCATGTCTACGTGGGGTTTCTCCAGCTGCTCTGGCTTCCCCCCACATTCCAAAAAGTGATGAATTTAAGATACAAAATTGTCCATGGTTGTGTTTGATTTAACCTGTGTCCTGGTGAAACGAGAGTAACCATTTTATAAACTTGCAATGGGGGCTTTTTTCGATGAGGGCGGATTGACACAAACCATGGCTAAATGTCTTTTACAGCAGCCGTTACTAACCTTCTTTGCATCATGGACGGATTTGATATCAGACATAGTTTCAGGCTGGGATAGGAGGATTCATGAAAATGGATCACAAAGAATTGGAATTTAGCATTTACATCAAGACTAGATGTTGGTGGCACCTTGGTAAAAATTGTGAAATTTGGGAAAATTGGTTTCCTAGTGATTTTATTAATAATTATGTATTCTTACTGTGGAAACCTGTAATAAATAAATACATTTTTGTCATTTCTTGTTTAAATGATTTCTAATATACAGTGAAAGTAATTGATGTTTAAGGCACAGATTGGATTTGAACCAGTAACCATCTGCTTGCTACTCTAGTACTTTAACATCTAGGCTACAATTACCATCTGTAAGAATACCATGATGAATGACTCAACAACAATTAATCACTTGTTGTCCTTTGAACTACTGAAGAGGCTTTCAAAATTTTTAAAGAGAACATACTGTATTAAACCTTTTTTAAACATTTATGAAATTTTCTGAAATTCTCACATAAAGAGATCTTACCAGTTTTGTTCTTGCCAGTTTCAACCCACTTCAGAATGAGTTGCTTAAAGGCTATTCTAAAGTTCCAACAAGTGTTACACTTAAACAGCTCACCCGTGGCATGGGCACAGATAGTGTCTACTGCACCTTCAAGTCTGCATGGTCCTTTTTATTTTCAGCAAAAGAAGGTCTTGTCCGTTTGTCACAAAAACAAGTTGGATCATGTACTCTGAGTACAACACACGTTTCTATGAACCCATATAAATTGAACACATTTACTTCTCTTAGTGTGATAAGGTTTCAGGTTGCATTTCTCGATGTGCCAAACTGTTACGATGTTCTTATACACCCAAACCCATGTAGCTATATTTATCACAGTATCCAAATAATCTCTAATGCAGTAATACCTGAGAGCTGAAACGTCCTAGTTACTTTTACCAACACAGGCTTCAATTTCCTTAGATTTATTAAATCTTTTCCCAACTTTACCAAAAGAAGAAATTTTCCACTATCTTTCTTTTAGAAAAGTCTGAAACATTGTAGTGAGCCACAACCCACCATTGCAACCCCTAACCCTAACCCAACTGCTTATTATGGAACGTTCCTCATTGATCTACAGACTTTATCCTGTTTGTCTTTGTCTAGACCTTTTTAAGATTGTCTCACAAGCATCACATTTTAAATGTGTTCCAAAAAGGATCACAGACTCACTAGAGCTGATTTCTCAAACTTTTCATTTCAAATCTCAGCTCTGCTACAGACTGCAGTGTATACATGATCTATGATCGGTCTGTTGTTCAGATAATTGATGTAAATTGATCTCTACTGGCTGATTGATGGCATGGGAGATAAATAGAATAAGGTCGTCTTTCCATGTGCAAAGCTGAAAAGATGTAGTCGGCTGTTCCCACTTGTCAGTTATGGCTCTCCTCGGTCAGGAGGGTTGGCCAACATTAGTATAGAGGAATTGTAATGCAATTGGGTTAATTATACAAGCTTATGTAAACTTTTGACTATAGGCAGATACTTTACTTATATGCTCGATAGTACTTACGACTCTGTTGGTTCTTTGTAGGTATACGATTACTAAATAAAGTCTTGATCTTGCTGCCTTTGTACTGTTTGTTTGCAAGATCATTTTCATCACAGTCGAGTCACAGAGGTGATAATGTGAGGCGTGCAGGTACGAGCATCGTTAAGGTTATAACTTCTGCATCCCCTAATGGTCAGTTTATTATCGTGGGTGTACTGTTTGAAACTAACACTCATTATTCTTACCGTGTTCCATTTGTGATCATTTCTTTCAGGTCGTCATCAGTGTCAGTTTTTGACCACAGAACGCTATTGGCTGGATATTTTTGGTTGGCGCACTACTCTCCACCCAGCAACACGGTTTTTTGAAAACCCCAGATACTCTGCTGCGTGTAATACACTTGTACTTGCGACACACACACAGACCTACACTACAAACTAAATGTTAACATCACTGCTGGGTATTCATCATTCAAATAAGATCTGGTGGTCCACCAGCTGTAAATGGATGAAGGTCGATGGGGACAAATTGTGCATAGCAACAGATGAGCTTGTCTACATTAAAACTACACTACTACATTATTTAAACACGTGCCTCAGTGTGAATGAGTGAATAAAGCGGTCAGTGTGATGCTTTGGGGATGGACAAGTATGGGGTATTCCTGTCCTTTACCCAGGGCAATCAGGATCTGGCTTCTTTCTCTGGCAGTAATCCAGGTAGATGGTCTTTGGACACCCACAGTAATTTAATCACTGCCTTCAAACGTGTTGCCATGGCAACAGCAAATGAGCACGCATGATTCTAGTATAATCATGAAGAAATTGATCAAAAAAGGAAGCAAGGAAAGAAACAAGGAACACCTGGTCTCACTCACCGTTTATACCTGTTTTATCAGTTTAGCCAAAATTGAATGTGCATCTCTCATCTCACAGAGATCCGTAGAGTGCACAGAGAGATACATAAGGCATGCCAGAAATGAATTTCACAGTTTTACAGAGGCAAAATGACCAGGTAGGGTCATTTGGCTGGTTATTGTGCTGTTTTTTAGACCACCGGTTTCCAAACAGGCAACGCAGGGACTTGGTGGTTAGTACTGTTACTACACAGCAAGAATTCCTGGGGTCAATTTCAGGCAAAATTGAGGCTTTCTGTATGGTGTTTGCACGTTCTCGCCATGTCCACATTGTTGGAGTTTTCTCCCACAGTCCAAAGACATGCAGATTTTTACCACAGACCACAGTTTTCTATATGGTATCATTTCATGAATGGCGTGGGGTGGGAGGATTTAATGACATTATTGACACGCAAAGAGACATTGCTTCCACCTGGTGGTGATATAAGTCAATAACACCTGAACAATAAGCAGCAAATCTTAATGATCACTGATTATTCAATGAAATGATTTTTTCTGTGCTGCCCAGTTATAACCAGTACTGGTCCTTGGCAGTGTTTTGGGGTGCACTGCTTCAGACCACAAAGATATAATAGAGCTAAACAAAAACTTTTAAACGAGTATCACAGTTTATGTCAAAAATAGTAACAGCAAAAATGAAGAATGATCCAGGGTTATAAGAATTTTCATTATTCATATTTCTTATTCCACAAATAAAAGACACCCAGGCAGATTCGCTTTTTTAAGGAATGTTCTAACACATTCCCAACCGCATTTAAAGCAGAATTGCTGCTTCTGAGAGAAAGAAAATTGCATTACTTTTTATTAATCTTTATTATTTTTAGTTTTTGCTTCAAAGTAGTTTTTGCTTAGAAAAGCACAGCTAATCTAACCCAAGCAAATATTACCGAACAATTGTGCATTTTGCTCCTTTTTTTTGGAATGTCTCTTTTCTTTGACCTTGCTGAGCTTTTTCTAGCATGGAAGGGGTTAAGATCTTGTTTACTACACTGGTCTGAGCCGGAGGATTGAGACTGATTCTGATTGGCTAAAGCTCTGTTCTCCAAGTGAGCTCAGTGGTTGAGAGGTGACTATTCCTGCCTAAGGCTAAAATAGATTCTTGTCTGTTTTTCTGTGTATTTCTGTCACATGCTGCACATTGATACTGTAGAATTATTAGTATTTTATTAAGTGCCGACTGCTCGGTTAAGCATTGTAGCAACATCTCTTTTTTCACCGTTTGTTTTCTTCCACCCCTCCCTGGTTCCTCTTCCCTCCATAGAATGACTCTTGATCTATTTTTACTTAACTGAGGCACTTTTTCCCCTTTCCACTCCCCCCCCCCCATTTCTGGCTTTATTAGTCAAGTTATGTCGATGTTTGTAATAATTAGTCCACATATCTATGTTTTATTTGGATGACAGTCATTTTCTTGCCTAAGCACCTACCATTGTGGGATTGTTTAAAATGGCACAGGGTGATACTGGGCACCCAGCGAATGCCTCATTCGCCTCAACAAAGAACTTGGTCTTTGAGCATGATCATACCTAAATCAAACCCACCCACACACAAAGTGAATGTTCTTTTATTCTGCACTGGAGACACTGTGTATACTGATATCAGTGTTTTAGACCAGTAATTCAAATCATGTGACATCATTATTAACTTGGCTACATTAAGCCTGGTAAATACTTAAATTTTGCACTCATGTTTAAATCCGGCCATCTAAAAAAAGTGCAATTAGAGATCATAAATGTCTTCCAAGGTGGCGTAAACATATGATTTCATTTTTCTGTAGGTGGTGTGTTAGCAGAGATGAATGTCTCAAAATATTTTAATTCACTTGCATAAAAAAGACAGCTCGTAGATTACAATTTTTTTATTTAGCAAGTGGTTAAGTGGTCTATATTGTCATTTTATTTCTCAATTTTATGGGGAAAAAGAGAATTTTTGGTCATATTGCTTCACTAAACTTTTATAATTCATTGGATGTCAATACAAATAATGTGAAAATTAGATTATAAATAATATCAGGATTTAATAGTTGTGGGTAACTAAAAGGTGTGGTATGGGTCTCATCTTTGTAAAACACTTGTTAAAGTCAGAGTCCCATAAAGAATTTCCCATAATTACAATTTTGTCCCAATATTAAACACTTCAAAGCATTTTAGATTCCTGTTAGTATTTGGGTGTGATTTAAATGCCAAAAGGGTGGAGGGTTAGTTTAATATATAGTACACAGTGTATTGTTGCTGTACGATTGAACGCACCTATCTACTAAAAAGTTTTCAGGAGTTCTGATGTGGCAACTATAGATGTAACATGTTAGTGTAACAGATTTTATATTTGCATTTATCATTTTGATATTTGCTCAGAGAATTAGATTTAATTAATTGGTGTGATTACATACTGCTTCAGTTTTTACCTGTATATATATATATATATATATATATATATATATATATATATATATATATTTGCACACATGAGACAAACGTAACAACATATTTGCAAAATGTATTGAAATAAAATCTAAAGTGAAAAAGTGCTCCAACATAAAAATACTCCAGTAAAGTACAGATACACAAAAACACTACTTAAGTACAGTAACGAATTACGTTTATAACGTGTACAAAGTAGTACATTTAATATACATGTAATATACACTGTATAAAGCATTAGTGCAGTATGTAGATTACAGTGAATACAGTACTGGTGCTGTAAATGTATGTATACAGTGCATTGGAATGCATGTTATAATAAATATGTTAACATAGTAATTAATGGTTTATATTTATAATTATAATTTTATTAAAAATACTTGGTGTCAATGGAGGACACCTAATTTGCATATGACTGACATTCCTTAGCACTGCTGGCCAAACAGCACACGCGGCGCCAGAATGTGACGGACCAATCAGAGGCAGCATTGGAGTAAAGTAGGCGGGTCATAGCCTGGGCGAGGTTCACGCACACGCTTTGTAGATGAAGGTGTTATAGCCGAAAGGGGGCAGCCTACTATACATCAAGAGGAAGAGGGAGGGATAAGAGAAAGAAAGGAAGGCTTTAGTAAGCAAGAGGGTTAGAGGGGAGAAAATCGAGGAAAAGAGACTGAAAGATTAAGTGGCTACTTTGAATCTTGTTCGGATGAGATGAAGCATTAGAAGAATCAGCAGAAGCGGAGGGGAAGAGACTTTAACACAAGAACGACTACATAAGGATTCACGATCCGTTTCACATCCGTCATTAACACCGAGCATCGCGCCGGAGCATCTCCGATCGCTTCACTTCGTCCCGTGGGCCTCTACGGTGAAGGATTAGGACGATCCGGTTCTGGGTGTCGTGGCGGGAGCTTTTAATGTCCACCGTGGCGGGATTGTAAGCGAGCCGCGGTTCTCTTGTGCTGCATCCGGAGTGTGCGAGTGTCAGTAAGGTGCCATTTAAACCAGACTCGGATTCAGTCGTGATTCGTAGTGGAGGTGTGACAGGCAACATGGGCTGCTTGTTTTGAACCTCGGGGTGAACAATGTAGCATCGGTGCTGCTTTAAAACGTGCGTGGGTTCGGTTACTGTAGTCATCACGTGACCGCCTATATCGATTACTTTGAAGTGAATCAGACTCACTTAGGTTGCGTTGTATTTGTAGAACAGGGACTCTAATTTGTTCTGGATAAATAACAAGCATTTGCATTTAATACTCGCATTCAATTCGTTTGTTTAAATTGTTGGGGTTGATTTTTTTGGGGGGCGGGATGCGGGTGAGTCTGGGCTGCCTGGTTGCAGGTAGCTGCACTGGGGCGTTCCCCTACAGGCACCGCCGTTGATGAGCAAAATTACTCAACATTTTCACACATTAATACTGCAGATCCCTATTAAACATTAGTTATTACTGTTTAAAATAATATCAAAAAGAAATGCTAAAACACGTGGCCTTAAACCATTGAGAGAGGTTAAGAATAAAAAGAATTACCATCTCGACTGTTTAGAACTGTTTCAATTTAATTCTCAGCATTTTTTTATTCAGCTGTTTGTATCTTGTGCGCCTTAATCTACACACTTTATAACCCAAAAATATCCATACATAGTGTATAATATAAATAAACACAAACATAACTTTATAACTAAGCAGCACAGCATATGTATTGTGTATCAGTTAAACTGAATTGATTTTTTTATTCCATCACTTGGTGACACATTTACAGCTGTTTTGCTGAGCAGATCATATCTATTTAAAAGTAGTCTTTTTATATCTTATATCTTATTGCTATTATCTCTTTGTGGACCTTTTCTGAAACATTCTCAAATTCGTTCACAAAACATTTCCGAGCCAAAGAAGACATCTGCTTTTATTCAAGCATTTCATGAATCCATTCATTTTGATGGATTCCCCTCGAATGTTGTTATAATGCGTATAGTTTTTGTGTTACTTCGGCATTCTATTATTTAAAAGATATACAATCTTTCAGAAGATTATAGTGCACTAGCTATTGCAAAATCCCACAAACCTTTTAATCACAAATAGCCATAATTATATGTAAATGTTCCTCTGAATGGCTATGATTTGTCAGCCAAAGTGAAAGTTTCAGTGGTGCATTTTTATTAAGTATTATTACATGTAGGTGTAAGATATAAGAACAGATGCTGTTTATTATTCATTTATATCAGCTACATATACTAGGTAAAAACTATTTGATCTGAGGTTAAGAGTTTAACATTTACCACAATTCTGTACTTGACAGAAATCCTTATTAGTAATGCATGAAATTGATGATTTAAACAAATCTAATTAAGATTTGACAAAGTAGTTTGTTAAAAAGAATAATATTTGAATAAATGCCTTGACAAAGATTAATTTTGTAAGAAAAATAAGATTTTTTAAAGATAAGATTTATAAACTGGATTCTCCAGAATGGCTGTTATGTGTATTAGCATCATCACATCTTATAACTAGAAGTGAATTATAACGCGCTCCTGATACAAACTAGCCCAACTCAAGTTGCTCGACTATTTGTGGGAGAAAATCGTTTATTCAGTACTTTCTAGTTTATTCTTTACTTTAATAAAATCTAATACGAAGTAGTTTTATAAACCGCGTTACAACGCCCGCTTAGAATAAACCGTCCACGTTAACATGCTAAGCTAAGAGTTCGAAGTGAACATTGCCAGTTTATTAGATTCGTTAAAGCGTTTATACGACTAATATTATTAAAATGTGTACATATACTTGTATGTGAAAGTAAAATGATCGTGTAAGTACAGTTTTTCGACGCGGTTTCTGGTTAACTAGGTCACGGCGCAGAAGCCTGACCGACAGGCCTCGTTAACCCTTTCAGAGCCGCGACTGTGTGAATGTAAACAAACAGGAGGAGAATCGAGGCGAAACTGCAGATCTTCCACATGTAACGTCGTTACCAGCAATCATCCATTCATTCATGCGATTAAACCTCCCGATTTGTACAACGGGACTCATTTCGGGTTAACGAACATTTTGCCAAACAATCCGAGTTCCTGTCGTTGGTCAGTAGCGCAGTTCAATTCGCTCGGATCTACTCAGCAGAAATATTATTTTATTATTATATTATTATTATATTAAAAGGAGCAACCCAAAGAATACAAATCTGCGTGTAAAGAAGGGACCACGGTTACCAAACCCCTCCGATCGTTGTTGGGTTCATCGATTATGGCCGCTTGTTTTCATCCTTGCACTGATCATCACCTGCCAAGGACAAACACCACAAAGATGCTGCTTCCTTTGTACTAGCAACCATTTCGTTTCTTTTTGTTTGTTGTTTTTAAACCAAATGGACTTTCAGCGGTTTCCGATGTAACGAACCGTTATTACATGTTAATGAAGTTTCTATAACGCCAAGAAGGTCAAGAACGTCAACAATGTTTTCTTCGGAAACTCCGCAATATCTTCGTCAAGGATTGAGCATGTTTGGTCAGTCGTTCTCTGTGTTTTTGTCATTTCTGTCTAAAATAAACATTGTAGCGTATATTTAGTATTTAATCATTATCTGGTACAGCTAAATATAATGAATACACTGATTATTGCATTATAAAACATTTATTTGGCCAGGGAACTGTATTAAATGTATAAGATGCTTGCTTTGTAGAATTGTAGTTGGAATCCAACTTTATATGATTACATTTGGGGCCTTGCTCAGGGGCCCAACAGTAGCAACTTGTTACTGGTGAGCCTAGGAATGTTATTTCAATCTATTACACACACACACATACACACACCCATATCTGTCCATCCATTATCGAGTTTTATCCTTGATAATTCATATTTGGGGTCGCAGTGTTGCACACATTGGGTGAATACACTAAACACGCTAAACAGTAAACGCCAGTCTGTTACAGGGTACAGAGACAAGCACACACACACAGGCCAAATTCAGTCCCTTGAATTAACCCGTTTACATGTCTTTGGATTGTGAGATGATAACTGAGCACCTGGACAAAACCTACTCAGACATGGTGGGGAGATGGCATGCACATGTATGTGGAGTATTTGAATGTATAACTAAAATCTGAAAGGCTTGTCTGAAAACACCGGATGTAACTAAAGCATAAAGCAGTCAATAATTAGGCAGTATGGGGACATTTATCATCTTGCGATGCAAACATAAAATCAAGCATTTGCAACCTTTCAGTCTGTTACAACTGAACAATATCAAACTGTACAACAAGAGATTTATATTATTTATGGAAGAGAAATGAGAAAGCATAGGAAATGAAGGGGAAAATATCACACTGAACCAGCGCTACGGTTGCAAAATCTGATACAGAGCAGATGGGACAGTGTAGCCTAGTGGGTAGAGCGTTGGTCTGGGAACCCAAAGGTTGGGGGTTCAAATCCAGGCTCTGCTA
>JAOUQU010265180.1:0-13354 GCA_028566735.1 Ammoglanis amapaensis
TCTGTAAAGTGTCCTTGGGTGTCTTGAAAGGCGCTTATAAATAAAATGTATTATTATTATTATTATTATTATTATTAATTCCTAATAAATGTACAGTAATAAAAGAGTATTCTACATTCAGAAATTCTCAATTCTAATTATCTGGGGAATGGGACTGTTGTGCCTATTAGTGGCTAACACTGAACCTGATGACCGGAACACTAAACACTAACAGAACAATATATACATTATCAATAACAAAGTCTAAAAAAGCAGCACGATAGTGGGACATATGATTTCACTCCTTCACACATCTGGGGTGAAGGAGCCTGTTGCTTAATGCTGTTGGAGTCTCTTGAATGATCCATCATGGATACTAGCTTGGGTAACATCCTTCTCTATCTCACCCCCTGCACTGGGTCAAAATGGACATCCCAGGTCAGAGTTGGTCATTGTAGTAAGTTTGTAGATTATATATAGTACAGAACTAATTGCAACCTTGACTGGGTAAATAAATTAATACATCTATGAGAATAACAAACATATGGTGTACAGTACTGTTAACAGCCTGTGTCCATCTTGAACAATAAGCCCTTAAGTGATGTCCTACATTTGTGTGTGTGTGTGTGTGTGTGTGAGAGAGAGAGAGAGAGAGAGAGAGAGAGAGAGAGAGAGAGAGAGAGAGAGATTGATGGCGCTCCACTTAACGGCTATCAAAATATCAACTGATAGAAAAACCATATGGCCACAGCTGCTCCGAATCCCACAGTACAATACAGTATTGTGTTGCAGCCCCACCTATATGACTATAATAATATGTGTGTGTTTAGGGTGGAACAGTGGAACTTGTTACTGATATAGCCCAGGGTCTCACTATTGCCCCATGGCTCCTTTTGTAGAAACAAGAACATTAAATTATGTTCAACAGTATGCTGGGATTGGATTTGGCTTATAAGAATTGATTTTCTTTGATGCTGTGAATCCATGATTGTGTATCACTGCTCAACCTTCCTCTGACATGTGCAGTCCGGCATATGTGCCTATGTATACTAAGCAAATAAATACAGTAAGTACTGGGGGCAGCCGCGGCCTGGTGGTTAGAGAACTGGGCTTGTGATCGGAAGTTCCATGAATCAGCAGGTTATGACTGAAGTGTCCTTGAGCAAGGCAACAAACCAAAAAATGCTCCATGGTGGCCATGGCTAGAGATGGCCACTGTGCCCACTCTGCCAGACACGTTGGCTCACTGCTCACCACTAATGTGATAAAAATCGATGGGAGATTTGAACCAATTGTTCAGAATGTCAATACTACCGGAATGCCCAATTACCTCCTGGGTGTTTGTTATCTTTAGGAAGTTGCAGCTAGCCATAGTTAAAACAACACATTTAGTCTTTTAAATAAAATAAGTGTTAAACGTTTGTTTTAGTGAAATTCTTGTCAGGCCGCACTTACAGACGAACCGAAAGGAGGACGTCAGTGTCAGCAAGAGTTTGGCAGTTTATTAAATTATAAATGTTAATCGACCATGATTGATGCGTTGATCTGCTTCCAGGTGTGTATGTGTGTGTGTGTGTGTGTGTGTGTGTGTGTGTGTGTGTGTGTGTGTGTGTGTGTGTGTGTGTGTTCTTATCTTAATCCTCAGGCTGAAGTTCTTATCTCTGGGCCCAGCGTGATCCCGACCCTAATGCTCCCGTCGTGTTTGGAGAGATGGAAGGGCAACGAAGAGCAAAGCTGCAGGGGGTCATAATGAAATTAGGAATTGCGCAGCAGAGGTGAAAAAGTAATTACCCTTTTAGGGTTTGCTTTGTTCTTTTTGGGGTTTGGTTCCCTCCATTTTATTACCTATTTTCCCCATGTATTCCCAATTTTTTGAGTATGATGCTCTTCTTTTGTGGGGTCTGATGTTGTTCTACTTGGGATCTGGTGCATTTTGTTTTTTTGATTCTGGTGTCCTCTTTAGTGATATTTGATGTTCTTTTCGGGGTCAGATTTTCTCCTTTTTATGGGTCTGATCTCTGTTTAGAGAAATAAAGAACCAGAGACGTCTTCAGACTTGGGTGAGCTTGGCAGCCTTGTCTGAGTGCTAAGAATAAATAAGTAAAATTACCACAGAGAATAAATAACACACACACATAAACATAAATACCGCCAAGCAAAGACACCACCATGTATTAGTAACGATGGTGTTTGTTGTAGCTTCTTCCTTTCCATGCTTACTTTCTGTTTTTAGCTGCCGTTCTCAACAGGAAGTAAGACAATGCTGCAATCAATAAGACAAGCAGGGTTTGGAGTGTGTCCTGCTCCAGTTGGCATAAATACGGGTCACATCCTGTCAGCTAGGCCCTACTTCCTGTTACAGGGGGGTCGTAATGGCTGCATGTCCTCAAGGGAGACAACTTGGCGTCAAAGATTTGTGAAGTCTTCCCCAAATCTTCCCTAAATCCTTCTGAAGTATCAGGTTTGAATAATACACATCTTAGTTAGAATGGTTAGTGCTATTGTACCAGATTTAGCACTCACAACAAACCCGGGCGTGGTATTTAACCAAGTGTGCACTTTAATCAGCAGCGATTAGCAGTGATCTCAAACACTGTATATGATAGCTAAAGATGCTACTGTTGTTAACATAATAACTGCAGTTATTGGGACTGCACTAGGCTTAAAATGGCATATCAGATCACAAATAGGGAAATAAAAAACATAACAAACATAACAAAACATAAAAGTAAAATACTCGGAACTTGATACTCATGTCATAATAATTGCAAATATAATAATAATTGTTGTTATTATTGTTCATTTTAATATTATATAATGTGATTATTTTTTATTTTAATAAATTAAATAAATTTTATTATACGTATTTAAATTATTATGTTTATTAAATTATTTTTATTATTGTTATTAATTTTTTTCTGTATTCTTATTTCATTATAAATCAATTTAAAATATTACTTTAATAATTACTTTTTATATATAAATGATAATAATTTTTCTGATATTATTTAAATATTATTATATTGTATTATTGTTGTATTTTATTGATAATAAAATGATAATGTAAAAAAAAAGATTAATAATATAATCAGAATCTGAATATATTTATTGTCATTATACCAGATATAATGAAATTATGTTGCCAAACGTTGTGGTGGGACAAACAAACAAAATGTAAATAAATTATAAATGAAAGAACTTACAATAGTTCACTTAATTATTAAACAGGATATATTTATACATACACATACATATAAATACAATTAATTAATCTTGCTTTAAATAGTTGTTAAACTATCGTTTTATTTTTTTTTAACTGCCGAAAACCTTTGCTCCTCAAGTTTAACTGCTTTCTAGTGGATTATTTATTCTCATAATGTTTTATAATGATCATTTGAAATGAATACAATATAATCTCAAATCAAGACTTCAGTCTTAAACACCGGCCTTGGTGAATTATTTACATCAACACCATCCACCCCACCTCAACCCCAACTTGGTTCTAAACTAAGCCACAACAATGGCATGACACAGACTGATGACTTCAGGTGAAACATCTCTAGTGAGACACCAAACACAAGCCGGACACACTCACCCCAAATATAGCGTTTCCCATCTGAGCCAACGTGCAGAACGCACGGAAGAGTGGTCACTGACCTTCAATGGGAAAATCAGCGACTTTTGGCTCAGATCCCTGCTTCAAATGAGCTCTGAAAGCTAAGCGTTTTGATCACACTGGTTAATGGAGACGCCAGGCTGTCGGCTACATGTCAGTCATCTTACAGGGAGACTGATTGGAACTAGCGCTGAGTGCTAACTTCCTTACAGCGCTACTGGCAGCATGTCGCTGGGACATTAAATCAAAACAGACACTTAGCTTATATCTGGTGCAGCAAATAAAAAAGTGTACTGGACACCGTCACCTTGCTATGTACAGTTGCCTTTCTTTCAGATTAAATAAATCAACCATATAAAAATATATTGAATGCTTCCAACTTTTAAACAGGAGTTTAGGGAAGGTGCTTCAGTTCTAGCATGAATGAGCTTCTTAAAGCCCCACGGAGTAGGTTTGGAATAATCCAGCTCATCAGCATCAGCACCCTGTTGTACAAGCACAGTTTATATAACATAAAATGCATGGATTAAATGTTTTGATTAATTAGTGATTGGGCGGCACGTTGGTGTAGTGTTTAACACTGTCACCTCACAATCCCAGGTTTGATTCCCGGATCGGTACAAAGATGGTCAAAACTATTAATATTACACTGAAATACTTTTGTGATTTTTGTTACAGTCAATTTGGGATAATCTCTTTGTCCTATCAATTAACCAAGATAAACAAAAGTGTTCTCCTAACTGAAGCAAAGTGCATTCTTTTGGGAAGGTGGAAGACACCTAATCGGTCAGCTAGCTTCAGCAGCAGCCCTGGCTCGTCTTTCAGTCGGTCTAATTGTGTGCTGGAGACTCCAGTGATCCCTCGCAGCTGGAGAAACAGAAACAAAACGGGAGGTGTGGATTGTCGCCGAGGCTTGACTGTCTGAACCGTGTCTGATGCGTTCTTGCTTAATTAGCATCTGAGCTTTTCAGCAGCTTGTTAGATGTGAGCACATGCTCCTGAGGTGGACATTCACCGGACATTTGTTTGAAGGGGGTGTTGGGGGTGTTGGAGTTCGCACCGTGGCCCTGCTAAAGGGTGCTGATGTGTGTCTGTGATACTGAACTCGTTCGCGTAAGTGGAATTGAGTGGATTTAGCCTGACTGTATGACCAGAACAGAAAACGAGTCCTTCTATCTCTGTTACTTTGAGTAAGCCAACGTTCAGTCTGTTAACCGGGGACAATTGTGATCTAGCAGTGAAAGTATTAGACTTGTATCTGAAAGAATGTTTGTTCAAACTCCATCACTGCCTGGTTGCCACTGTTGGGCCCATCAGCAAGGTCTTTAACCCACAATTGCTTATACTGTGTAATGTCCCAGTCCACTAAATACAGAAAATATAATGTAAGAAAGTTTAAGCAGACCTTCTGGTTTATTCCAGAGTGGGGCTGATCTCATGGTTCTGAGTTCTGTAGTTTCTGAACAACATTGATTGATAAATACAATTTAAAGGAGAGAAATAACAAGATATTTTCAGACCATCCTTAATATATTCTGTTATTTGTATTTATTACGTATATTTATGGATTTATTACTCTACTGAACATTTATCAGACCAGAATTTTCTTTTGAGAGAAAATGAATTTTGGTTTGTTTGTTGTAGTTTTGATGCCCTGCAACAGTACAGACATGTGACTGATATGAGTGGTGACAGAATGGTTCAGCTTTGAAAGCTGGGTCTGTTATTCTGTTATTCCAATGTTATTTCAGTATTATTGCACCGGTTGGGTGCAGGATGAGATGTGATTTGGAGGAACCCACACCAGGCTGAGAGGGGTCGGGTGTGTGTGATGAGCTCTGAGGTGTGAACTCGTCTATTGTTCTGGCACTGGTGATTAGCAGTCTGGTGTCAATCACCTACGACCTCCTGACACACACACAGACACACAGACACAGACACACAGACACACACACACACACGACATGGATCTTAAACAACCAGTCAACATTGTGTGCGTGCTAAAATTTTTGTCAAAATAAATATATTAGTTCTTCCATCTTTTTAATAAATGTGAGTTAGTTTAGTTTTATTTTTTTAGTGCAGCACATATGTTTTATTCGTGTTTGTGTTTCTGTTAGCAGTTGTGTTTGTGTTAGTGTTTGAGTTCTGTCCTGTTATTAAAACTTGCACAAGACAATTAGTCCCCAACCATTGCCCTCAGGTGTGCCTCGTCAGGGCGTCATGACCGGAGGGGCGTGACCGGAGGCCGTACAGTTTGGGTGTGGGGAACACAGTTCCTTACATTTATTATGTTGCATATTTTATTATTTTAATTTTTATATTCAAATAGTATTGTTTGTTTGAATCTTCTTCATGATAAACTCGGTTGACAGGTGTTTGTATGTAATGGGTGCCAGTCTTTTGCAAGAATTTCTTTTGCACACTTAGCTACATTGTGCCAATTTATTTAAGCATGTTCATAATTTCAAATAAATCACAACAATGAATGTGTTCATTTTTACAGTGCTAATACATAAATATTGTATTCTCATATAGATTCATAGACAAATTTTTCTGCTTACATTTTTTTCCAACATTTTTCTCTCTCGGATGGTCGGACTTTAATGAGCTGCTGCTAACTGGTTAAAGTTCAGCTAAGGGATGAAAACAGTCCCAATAGATGTTGTGAATGTGACTTTAAACAGAACGATAAAAGTACAAAAGAGAATGACAATAGGTCAGAGACGAAAATTAAAGAGAGAGGACTCATACTGACAAAGCACTTACAACAGCTGGATTTGGTGTGGGCTGGAATGTGCACATAACTAGAGAGGCATGGGCCAATTTTTACTTTGTAGTCTGAAGCTTTTGTACAGTACAAAGTCAACAACAAATTTGAGATACTAACTGTAGGATTGTGTGTTTGATTCCCAGTTCTGGCAAGAACTTGCTGTTTTAGCATTTAGGCCTTTGACCCATTCAGCTTTTAGTGGGCTGTACATTTGTGGATCTTGTAATTTTTCCTCAAGGCTATACCACAGTCCCTACTTAAATCTGAAAGAACTCCTTTCAGTAACAGTAACCCCTTTTTTACTTTTTACAAATACATTGTGATAATTTTGTTGATTTACAGGCGTCTTAGACTTTTTTAGTCAGTTGTAAACAGATGCGTGTTTTTTTATGAAAACACCATGGATTCTTAAAGAAATTAGTGATAGAATAAACTAGATTATGCTTGGCAGCACATCTGATCATAAACATTTAATGTAAACATAGAACATCCACTGTCAAGTTATGGGATTGGCAGCTTTAAAAAAATATAAGAACTCTTGATTATTTTTGACCTTCTTTTTAAATACTATCTACTGAGTGTGTACATAATGTGTACATATATGTACATAATGCTATGTAGCAGTGAAACCCACAATAAGAGTGTGTAACACTCTTTCTGCATTCAGCATTTCTATTGTTGAGAATAATAGAATACATATTGCTTTACTGTGTAGAATTTCCATGGCAGAAATAATAAAAAATCAGTACACATAGCACTTTTATTAATAATGTGTTTAATTATGTATTTGATTGGTAATATGTTACATCCCAGACGTACAAAAATAGAATGTCTTAGTTTGTCATATATGGATATACTTATATGGATAAACAGTACATTGTATAGTTCTTTCTTTGCATATTGCAGCTTGAATGAAATATGGGTTCAGAGCACAGGGTCAGCCACGGTACGCCACCACTAGAGCAGGTTAAGGGTCTTACTCAAGGGTCCAATGCTGGCTACATAGCTTGAAGGTAAACACACCCTTTCCGTTGATAATGTTTAAGAGGTGGTTATGTTAACTGAAAACTGTAGTGTTCATTAGCTTCTTAGGCATATCTAAAGTACTTACTAAAACAGGAAATGTCATGAGATGGCTGGTCTAAACAGGTTACATTTGGCATTTGGATTAAAGTAATTTTGGACTTTTGATGTTGGAAGATAAAGTAATTAACAGTTATTGCCTGCTGTGGGAATATGCTAAGTCTATACCATTTGTTTAGCAAATTTGCCTATCTGTACCATTAAAGGTAAGAAGTGTAGATAAGGTGTGTGTGTGTGTGTGTGTGTGTGTGTGTGTGTGTGTGTGTGTGTGTCAGTCATGGTTACCCACAGTCCCTCGCCTGCCAGTTGCGTGTGTAGAGCAGGGTAACAAGGGCCAGGTGTGATGCCCCAATCTCTATGACCGGGTCATATGCGCTCAGTCTTTATACTATTACTATGTTCTTTAATTTAGGGTCGGAAACTGTGCACAGTTGTTTAGGGGCCAAATAACACTGCATAATAATTCTGATATTTACTGAGCCATTTTTCATGTTATTGTATGTTCGTGTTGTGTACGTGGGTGTATGTTATGTGTGAATGTGTGTGTTAGTGTTGTACGAGTTCAATGACTCTAAAAGTTTCCAAAAGTTCATTGCTCTTCTTTGAAAGTTTATAATTAGAGGATTTGATCTCTAATTGAAAACAGCTTAATTCTGCCTTGCACATATTATTTGTAGTGTGTCTGTGCACCTTTAGGATGCTTTTACAGAACTCTGTGTGCAGGATTGTTTCTTCTAATTGTTAAATTAATTGATCACTTTCATATGGATCAGTTTGATTCCATATAATGCGCCAAATACAATTTCTATAATATCTTGTTTTTGAATATCATCAAGGTATAAGCAATCTTTATTGTGTTCAACTTCTTGATTTTCTAATAGAAATGTGTGTTTGTTTCCCTGAGATCTGGATCTGTTCTGGAAAATCATCATTTTGTGTTACATTATCTGTCAGGGCCCAGGTCTTTAATATCAGAGTCATGTAGTGTGAGACCAGGCATAGCTAAATTCTCTAACATGGCCAGTTCATTAATATATATATAAGTAGTGTTGGACTCTCACTCCACCTTCTTGTGAGATGAGATTTGTTCTTTTAATTCTCTTATTCTGCATGTTTTTAGTGTTAAAATTAATAAGGTTTTACCCCCTACACCACATTCTAATTGTTTATAAAATAAATCTTCATGTTAAATTAATTCTAGTTATAAGCTACTTGTTGTTGAATCATGATGTAAGCTGTAAAAATAATCAGTTCAGTAATTTGATAAAAATACAACCTGACTTTTATTCAGGACTGTTTGTTAATGAAGTTTTAAAACTGTTAATGATACTAAAGAATAACTTTTTGTATGAATAACACAGATTCCCTGGTAATTATTAGGGTTAAATTTATCTCCACGTTTAGATTGATGTTATAACACCTAGGTTTTCTCATTTCAAGGGAGGAACTGACACTCAAAACCGGATTGGAATTTTGGAGTTGAACTGGAAAACTGGAGTTGAATATTATTCTAAATTGATTTTTAATTCTTTGATTTGAGGTTTTTAATGTTATTTGTCTAGATGATTCTGGTGCACTTTAATAGTTCGTACGAGTTGCACCAATTTAGTTATGGTTTGATTTTGGTTCGAACAGGGGTGTCCAAATCTCCAAAACAGTTGGAACCCATTGAAAATGGTTTGCCCAGAAATCCCCTTCCTAAATAGCCAATTGTTCATGATTTTTTAGTTGTAGTTTGTTGTCCCAGAATTGATGTGTATTGAATGCTTTTTCATTGTTATTGGTTGGCTTCGGGTGGACTGAGCTATTTTGGTTTAAAAAACATTCACTCTCTTTTTTGTACCACTTTATCCAGGTCAGGGTCATGATGGGAATGTTTTCCTGAGAGTGCTTCGGTTTTCTCACATTGTCCCTTTAGGTGTGTGGTTGTGTGTGTTTGCTTGTGACGGACTGGCAACCTGTTTAGGGTGTTGGTCTGTAAAAAAAAAACCTCATCCAGTCAGGGTCACTAATTTATTGGATGAGTCAGTTTTGCCAGATAACCTAACTGCCTGTTTTTGGCTTGTGGGAAGAAACCTAACTCTGAACCTATGAAGGAAACTCAGACGGGAGCCCCTTGCCATATGGCTACAATACTACCAGTAAAACAAACAATGAATGAATAAATAAAGAAACAATGGTATTGTTAATTACAAATCAGTGATCTATTTTTATAAACAGTGTATGTTTTAAATATATGGAAGTTACTTACTCCTACACTCTTCCTAGCACACTTCCTGCCTAAATAGAATTAAAAGTGAGTGAAAAAAAGAAGAGGAGAAAAGTTTGATTGTGCCAGGGCGGATAAGTTGTATACAGAAGCTTAAAGAATGATGTTGGAACCACCCTTCCTGACCATATGTGTGTGTTTGTGCGCGTATGTGTGTGTATGTGTTTGTCTGTGGGGGCAGGGGGGTGGATAGTTGTGTCTGTGTGGGTCAAGGCATCGGCGCCACTTACGATGCAGCGCTGATAGACAGTACAGAGTGCCGAGTGAAGCCTCCAGTATGCTTACCCCCCACCCCGTCCTTCCAAAATATGCTCACACATGTATTTACTTCGTCCTGAAGGCAGTTTAAAGCAGCCAATCCACCGTCTGCATGTTTTAAAAAATGTGAAATATAAGATTTCTTGTGTACATGCTAACTACCCTACTGCTGCACAAGTCTTTGCCCACTTTAGTTTTTTTATGCTGATGATAAGCTGATGTTCCTGTGCATTCCAGAGCTAAATCCATCTGTTTCTGTCATTTACATTGAGATAACTATCCTTCACCACATGTATCTAGCAACCTAGCAAACATTTACCTCCGCTCAAGATATCTTACTAAGTTTTACTAGCTAAGCTTAGCTAGCCAACCTTAGTTTTACCTGGTAATGACTAAACCAGCAAAAAATAATCGTAATATAATAGTACTAGCTATCTTTTACAACAACTTCTCAAATTTAACTTCTAATAACATTCAGCTAAGAATAAGTAACTTGGTTAAAACTTACCTACGCTAAGGATAACTATCAATGCTAACTTTTTACCTTAGAATGATTAACCTTGCTAAGATTTATGTCATGATATGTAGCAAACACAAACACAAATGTAGCATTTACCTCATGATAATTAATCTCCCCAAACATTTGTCATCTATCTTTACATTCATCTTAGCTTAGGATAACTTGTCTAAGTTACCTCAGGATAAGTCACCTAGCCAACATTCAACTTAGGATAGCTATGGTGAACATTTACCTCGGGCTAACAAACATAGGCAAAATTTACTTCAGAATAACTAAAGTGTTTCACTTATCAGGATTGCCTCAGGATAAATTCCATAGTCAAGCTTACTTAAGAATGCTATGCTAACATTTATTTCATGATAACAAACCCTGCTTGCATTTACAGATAAACAAATAAGCTTGCTTTGCTCAGGACAGCTAGCATATCTAAAGTTTACCTCAGGATAGCAGTTCTAAGGCCGCTGGGTAGCAAAACTAGCTAATATTTCCTTCAGAATAAGTAACCACAGCTCAGGACTCCTATAGCCTAACTAAATTTTTACCAGAAACCTAACCTGGCAAGAATTGACCTAACAATAACATAGCCAACATTTATCACAAGGTACCAAATTTATTACCAAAGTTGACCTCAGATTAACTGACGTACAAGATAATGTTAGTTATGTACATTTCTGGGTTTTTTTTGTAGATTTTGTTCAGGGGCATTCATTATTTACTTTCACATTGCTGGTAGTTTTCAGCAAAGATTACTGAAATATTAGTTTGACATAATCTTGCTGCTCTCAGATATTGCGACTGCTTTCTTAACCCACAAGACTTCCTGCATAGTGATAAACCTCACAACTCCCTTAACTCCCTGAAGTTCCTTTCTAACTGAACGCTTTGACGCCCCATGGCTTGGAATCTTAACTCAACGGTCTAAATTGCCAGTGTATTCCACATCACATACAGGGAACTACTGAGGTCATTGGAATGCATGTATCATATAGGCATAAAGCACTGGCGATTAAAAGTTGCATTATGCTTTCCTAACCGCTGGTCATCTTTGAACGCACAAGCACACAAAAAAAGGAAATACAACTGTTATCTTGGAGCGATGGGATGTAAACATGCCCCAGTGGTCAGAAGTGAATTTGGTAAAGAAAATGAAACATTTTAGAGCAGCTGCTTGCCAAAAGGAACAATTTATCTTAGGGGTACCATTAAAATGTAGGTATCCATCTAAAGATCATCCAACACATGGGATGCAGACTTCAAATGCAGCCTTATAAGGTCTCTTAGAAAACAGCTGCCCGTTAGAATTAGAATTATTCGGGCCAACAAATGCCATCTTTCCTGGCAGCTTGATCAACAATGGAACACCGTGGAACCAGATAACAAAATAATGTTCTGAGAACATTTCGCAAATATTCTATTTTGGTTGTGGATAAATTGTTCTATCCATTTTTCTTAATTTTCTCAAAACATTTTTTCATCAAGTCATGAAAACTAAACCCTGTATATTTTGAGATTCTTTAACGCTGCCTTGATTCTGTAATAGAAATGTTGTATCAACATTCCTTCAATGTTATTTCACCCAAAAATATTTATTTTGAAATTAAATGAATGTTTATATAATGTTAACATTTGAGGCTCACACTATTTGCGTTTTATTTATCATGTGATTGTGAAAAGATTTGCTCATAAAAGTAGGACTTTTATATAATGTTAATAGAAGTTGTGTGGATGTTTCTTGTTAAATGCAGAGCGACCTTGCTTCTTGAAAATCTTGTGAGAAGTCTTTCAAGATGAGAATATGAATCGTATTTCATTTTATGGTATTATATTTGTTCTTGTCTGACAATGGTCTGACAATGGTCAGATGTCCAAATACTTTTGACTTGAAAGTATTTTAGACTATATAATAAAAACACAAATCTGTAGTCTGGGTTAAGTTCCCAGGTGGGATGGTCCAAGTCCTTTCTGTGTGGCTGTTCTACCATGACATGTTCTGTCTGTATGGGTTTTCTCCGGGAGCTCTGGTTCATACAGTCCACAAAACATGCAGCCAAGTTAATGGTTAATATGTTCACATGACACTGTATTGTACTGTAGATGTCTAGACTTTAGGATGCATATACCAATGCATTGTAGTGCCAGTACCATGTCTGTATAAATAAGGGCTGTGTTAGGAAAGGAATTCATTGTCAAATTTATGCCAAATCAACAAAACATCACAATTTGCTGTGCAGATGACACTGACAATTAATGATTTTCAGTGTTGTTCATTCGACCAATGATCACCTACTTTACAAAGCAAGACCAAAACATAAAAGATCAAGAGGAAGTATGTTTGTACTAAAATAACACACCGGTTTCAGTAAAATGTGGTGTTAGGTGTCACCAATGTTGTATTTTGATAATATTTTTGAGCAGACTGATGACGAGAAGAAATGTTACTTCTCAGATCAAAAATGCTTCTTCTGCTTTTTTGTTCTGCTAATCCAAGTACAGATTTTCCATGCGTACATACAATTTAGAAGTCAAATTACAAAGTATGGTGGGACATTGACCATTCTCATGTACAGACCCACCCAGAAACTGGGTCTCTGCCTTAATGGTGCAATTTATGTATATATTTATAAATCAGACTTTTCCACTCCAGAATCACATGAATCAGATATAATCTCTGGATCGAACGCTGATGGATGTGTCAGCTTTGTGTGTTTGGGTTTATGAGGATATGAACTGTAGGTGGATAAATGCAAAGCTTAATATTATCTACAGAGGCCAAAATAAACTCAGGGTGTGTGTGTGTGTGTGTGTGTGTGTGTGTGTGTGTGTGTGTGTGTGTGTGTGTGTGTGTGTGTGTGTGTG